>JASDQU010502359.1:140199-153540 GCA_032191745.1 Picea mariana
GTTGGTCCGGGAAGAAGGGATTCATGAATAGCTACACTTCATGGGGCAAGAGAAGCTTCATGAGGGAGCTAGGCTTCATGAGGCAGGTAGAGAGTCCCAGGCAAGTGTTATTGTGGCAGGTCCTTCCTTTCCCCTTCCCCGCCCTTTTCCCTTTCCCCTTCCTTACTGCTATTCTCTTACCGCATCCCCTTACCTCAAGCATCTCCTTCCCTCCCGCAACCTTACTTTCTTTGCTTACTTTGCCTTTCGGTTTGCTTACTTTCTTTAGCACCGCAATCTTTAATCTAATATATAAATAGAGATCTCACTATATAAGTCTCTATTTCTTAAATCTTTTCGACCAGAATGACATATAATAATTATCTTTATCTGCCTTCTTTCTCCTTTCCAAGTGGGCGCGAACGAAATAAGATAAGAGGGGGGGTGAGGATTATGTTCGGGGAAAAACACCATGCATAGGCGCCCATTGCATATATGCCTTTCATTCAATCTTGCTTGGGGGGAATGCCCAAGTGCTATTCAATCGGTCTCAGTGGGGGAATGGTGACCCATTCAATCAAGTTAGGATATGGATGATCATATATATAGATAAATAGTGGAGTGGATGAGGTCGACTTCGTCCATTTGGTTGGCATGTATGAGCAAGCAGGTTTATAGAATAGAGAGCCCCACACAACCTCGCCTTATTTCTTATTCTTTTCTTGGGGCCTTGTCTTTCCTCTTTGTTTGGTGAGGATATATTAAGTACTTCTTTCCTTGGCGGGATACATCACTTATTTTTGTTCACTAAGTAAGTTTCAAATTCTTTGATCTTAAGTACTTCTTTCCTTCCTTTCACTTCGTTCAAGAAAGCTATAACCTTGGCCTGGAAACCTTCTTCATGAAAGATGAATCTCCTTACCTGTTAAGTCGAGCCCTCTCTCTATCCCTCCTGACAAAGTCGGTCGAGTGCTCTCTATCTCCCTTTTGGTCGATCTCCTTCGGACCCTTTGGTCAAGTGTGTTTTTAAATTCCCTCTTTATACTTATCTCCTTGGCTCTAGTTACCAACATTATACGAGTCATTATAAACCAGTTGCGAGGTCTTGAGGGGATTAAATCTGAGGCTACACGTATTTAAAGCTAGGCGTAACATATTGAAAGCTCTTGAGGGAAAGAAATCTCAGAGACTTATCATCCATATCTTCCCAAACTCGCACAGCTTTAAGAGGGGAAGAAATATAGAACCCTTACCTTCTAACTAGCTTATTATCCAAGAGGTAAGTCCACACCACTCCATCAAGAGCCTCCACAGACTCCATTTGTCCTCCAAAGCAAGGTTGGGTAAACTACCCCCTACAAGAACATTGTCGAAGCCCCAAGTGTCCCCGAGCCATCTCCAATCCTCCAAACAAGAAACCAAGCTACCACATGCCAACTAGGGTTTGAATCCCTCCTCCATGATGCAAAATGCTCTACATCCTCTGAAGGGTGCTCTCCAATCCAAGTAAGTGGCTCCTCCACGAGGCCTCAATGAAGGGCGTCCACCAAACTACTAGAATATCTCCAACACCTAAGGGAAAAAATCCAAGCCAACACCATCATGAGGTCAAGCATCCACTAAGCAAGCTATGTAAACTGTGCATATCCATCATGGACCATCTCTCATGCTACAATCCATCTCAGACCATCCAGGAGCTAGTCATACACTATGTACCCCAAATCTCATTGAGCACCCCCAAACATGGTGTAAACACTTTTTGAGTAACCCTTTCGTCTCCCTCTTGATGAGTAAAGTGTTTACATCAACACCTATCAAATTGCTCTGCAACTCTACCAGATCTGCTATCTTCAAATCAATACTGGTTGCAGTCCCAGAATAAACTACTGTCATCTGCAACAAAACTATCAACAGGGGTAATAGGTTTTCAAATTTCGAGGACCAAGAGCCGGGGAAGGAAGCAGCATTCGACTTGCATGTGTTAAGCGTGCAGCTAGCGATGTGAAGTGTGCAGCTGACATTCCATTCTCTCGTGAGCCAGGATCAAAATTTTCGTTTCGATATGCATCGAACTCGAGAGGACCGACCTTACCACTTGAATCAATTGCCATCCTTGCTCCAATACACGCCGGACCCGAGGAGAAATCCCACACATCCAGAAGTCGTTCACCGGCGGAATGTTCCTATCTCTCATAATCGTCTTTGCATCTATGCATTCCCCTACACACACACACGAGAAATTACCCTCTTTCTCCCCCATATCAATTGACTCCGAAAGCACCCTGCCTTATAAAGGTAAGGCCTTGCTATTGGTTTTTATCCTCTTATCGGTCGAGTGCTTAGCTTATCAGTCCTATTATGTGTTGACATACGTCTATTATACACATAATAAGATGTAACTTACCCGCCGAACTCATAGAACCTTCATTATCTCAATCCCAGTGTGGCTGATCATCCGGAAAGACCAGCGGAGCATCATGTCCAAGTGTTGCCTCCGTGGGAGTCCGGGTAGTGGTCATCGACTCTCAAGGCCCATGACCTGAAGACTGCAATCTGAGGCTACCCTACTATTGATCAGTAAGTAAGTCAACCCGAGCTCAGAGAAGACATAGATCAACCGGAGCGGAAATCCAAGAGCAAAGCCCTTTTCTACGCGAATGAATAAAGAGCGGGTGAGCTCGCATAAAATTGAAAGAGAAAACCTTCCCTAAATAACTAGGTTGAAACTAAAAAGATGATGTTGTCTTATCTTATTAAGACTATATTAAAATACGATGATGACTTATGATCGTTTTTCGATCGTATTTTGATCGTCATGCATGGTCTTTCGATCGTCTTCGACATGGTCTTCCAGCTCGAAGCTGATTCTTTCTCCATCCCTTTCGCATCGCATGGTATATACAGTAGTGCGCTACTAAAACAACTATTCATATTACTAATGTAATTAGTTCACTACTAATAGTGCGCTATAGAAGTGCGCTACCAGTAATGCGCTAGATCCGGGAGTGCGCTAGATCCGAGAGTGCACTAATCGCTAGATACCGTAGTGCCGTAGATTATGCTTTCCCCAGAAGCGGCCGTTAGGCCTACACCGCTTGGTTACCTTATAGATATAATAAATTATTTATTAGTAGAAGGTTACAATAGAAATGGAATAGAGACCAATCCCTTAATAGCAGATCCCTTTAATAATAGATCCAAGAAATGATCTATTAGTAGAAAGTGACTCAATATTAAGACAACATCGTTTTTTAACCTCGTATTTATTGTCTGATTATAAGTATGTAAGACTCTAGAGACTTCAACATCGTTTGATCGTATTACATATTTATAATCTCATTACAACATAGTCTTTGAACAAAGACTAGTGTTATTGGGGAGAGACCGAATCCGGACTTTTGGGAGGAGAGCGGGTTCCTTCTTCTTTTGTTAGGCAAGTGGGGACGTAGGTGCAAGCTCATGTTTCTTTTTTTAGAGGTTGGTAAGGCGAGATTGACCTGTTGACAGTATCTTTTCCGCCTTGTGTTGGGTGGGCTTTTCCTCAAACTCATATACCAAATTAAGACCTTACGGGTTTCACTTGGCTTCCTCTTTATTTTCATAGACAAGGGGGGACCTCATGCATAAGCCTTAATATAAAATATCTGCTATTGGGATGGAACAGTCATAGAGCAATTCTCTATGGAAATGGCTATACAGTGAAGGTGATCCTTAGAGAACAAGATGAATCCATCTTGGTGAATCCATCCCTTATTGGTGATCCGTCTCTCTCCCCGAAAGAAATGGCGGAGGGCTGGCCTTTTTGAATCGAAGTTGAACCTTATATATGGAATTATGCATTTCTGAATTAATTATGCATTTCTTAATTTAAAGAAGGTCCTGGATAAGGAGTTATACCTTACCTCACCTAGAGAAGGAAAATAAACGATAAAGAAGGACCTGGATAAGGAGTTATACCTTACCTCACCTAAGAATTTATACCTTACCTCACCTAAGGAGTTATACTCTGAGTTGAGAGTTAGCCTTGCCTTGCCATGTTGTTGAGTTCGAAGTTGTCCTTACTCAAATAAAGACTAACTCTGATTCGTGTTAAGCTAGCTTGCCTTGAATTAAGCTACGTTGGGTTGAAGGTTCTTGGTTAAAAACATAATCTATCTTAGTGTGAGTGTTAGTGTTCGCCCTGAGTTTACTGACTCCTCAGCTTGACTTTGAGTTTGAGTTTATTGCTTCTTGTTTAATGAGTTTGAGTTTATTCCATCTTGGTTAAAAAAATAATATCTCTTAGTAAGAGTGCTTTACCTTCTGGGTGAAATAAGGTTGGGAATATAAATAAGCTAATAGGAAGTCTTATGTGATACGATGAGCTACGATCTAATCTTCTGAACGAGAGATGTTATTGTTCTTCTCTAATCTTAGAGGGAAAACACTAGGATCTCTTTCTTATACGATGAGGGCTGGGATCTGTTATACGATAATTCTCTTAATGGTATCAGGATTTGGAGGAGTTGAGTGACCTTACCTGAGCCTTGGACCATGAAGTTATCCATGAAGTTCTGCAGCTTGAATCGTCTCATAAAGCTAGACCAATCTCCTCATTAATCTAAGCTCATAAACCTAGACAAATATCCTAATTCATCTAAGCTAAGAAAGACTATCTTTTCTCCCRACCCAATATCCCCTACGCTTTCTCTTGTTATTATCTKATYAGAGAAGGAAGGACAAAAACATGACATGTTATTGTATTATACGATGAGGAGTGATCTAAGCTTCCTCACTCACGATGTCTAACTAAGCATGCCATGTCTCCCTATCCCTAAGGTTGGTAATAGAAAGAAGGGAGATCTTATGTTATACGATGAGTTCTTTGTTTGATGTTATCTAGATCTAGGGCAAACGACTAAATCTGAGAAGAATATGGGGAATTAGAAAAACTAAATATGAGAAGAATATGGGTAATTCGGAAGATAATGCTTTTGGGATATTTCCTTAATGAATAAGTCCTCATTTGATTGTGTATTTTCTAACCAAAGAATAAATAAGTCCTCATTTGATTGTGTATTTTTTAACCGAAGCTAGGCAGGAACCTTATATCGCTAGGCAGGAACCTTATATCGATTGTTCTTTTCAGTAACAAAGAATGTTGACCTTCGGTTGTTTTTTTGTTCATCAGCAGACGCAAGGGAGCTTTGCTTTCGTCAGCAGATGCAAGGGAGAATGATAACCCTTGTTGTTGTTCCTTCGGTCAAAAAAAAAGGTTTGTCTGTCTCGCCCTCCCGACCGAAGGGAGGGGAACAACCCGATGAAGGAGGGGAACAAGTCATTGGTTGAGCTTCGTTCATTTCTTCTCAGTTGCAGGATCGATACTATCCACTGGCCCAGGGGATAATCATGCCATGGAAAGAACCGAACGTCTCAGATTTCGTTCTCGTTTTACCCGAGGCATTATGGCCTTATATGCAACGGGGTGGCATTATATATTCTAATGAAAATCGTGTAGGATGCTTCGTTCCTGCGGATTATTCCTCCATTAGGGGCAAGTCGTTTGTATTTTCCTAAGCTAGTGATGTGCAGAGTCTCTTTCCTTCCTCTCCGTGATGAAAAAGAAATAACAACAAAAAGAAGATGAGTGGCGCGAAGCATTGCATTATTGAAATTATGATCGATTTGCGGAATTCTACCTTAAGAGATAGAATGACCAGGACACTTTCATACTAAAGGGTTCTTATATCTGATATAGGGAAAAGGTTATAGCTTATAGATATAGGGGCGGGGCGCCGTTAGGCAGACTATCTCCCTTAATATAGGTCGAGGTATTTACAGCAGAATGGGAATGGTGTCAATGGATTCGGCAATGGTTTTATCTATGGAAAAGAAAAGAAAAGGCGAAGGATTCTAATGGAAAAGGTTCGGATTGCATCTCCTTGGCCTACCGCGTAATGGGAATGGTACTAATAGAATGCCAGTAGGAATGAGATCTATCTCCTTTAATGCCAATCCCCCTTGACCTAAAGTGGGAAGTATGATGGAATGACCAGCGGCATAGATTGGAAGTGGGTATGACGTGCTTTATATACTATGAAATTCAGTGGAAGACAACTGCTTTTTGAATGAAGTAGGAGATCGGTGGAAGAGAACAACCGAAATGAATGCCAACATGAAAGCATCACTAGCGGGAATGCGAGCCGGAATACATAAATAGATAAAAGTTGCACACCCATTTAACCCTTCACTACTAGTGGCACGCACTACTGGAATCAATCAAGCTTCAAAAAATCCATCACATATGGAAGAGAAATCTGAGCTAGAGCTACGAATAACTTAGCTTCTCCATTCTACATTATATAGGTATATTCGGTAACTAGTCAGGGATAGAGCATAAAGCAAGAGAAAAGATCAAGAAAGAAGTCATATTGCAAATTTGAGGGAAGAAATAAAATAGGCTTAAAATACTCATCTGGTGGAGGGGCCCGAACTGTAGCAAATTGGGCCAGCGAAACCGGGACTTATAATGCCTGCCCACCCGAGCTCACCTTATTGAATTGAAGTCTTTCCCTCCTACAGTCTCGTCCGCCATATATCTATATACGTTAAATAAGATCCTTTCTTTATCTAAGAATAAGACCTAGCTAAAAAAAAAGGATAATACATTAGGTAATGAGTCAGCGAGTTACAGCATGAAGACATACATCCATCTCCTTATATTCGCATTTGAGACGAGACCGACCCTATGAATAAGAATGTTAGGTGGCTACTTTTAAAGGTCTGCTGGCTGGAGGAGGTGTTAGGGGTAAATACTTCATTAAGTAAGGAGCCTTGTAAGTACTTTTCTGACTGGCCCCTTCAATGTTCGCCTGGTGTGGAGGGTGCTGGGGCCTCCTTTTCTTGCCTTAGCTAACGTTTTTCATACATACACCCCAGCATTTGTGGTTGATTCCCACTACAATCACTCAACTAGCTTGCATGCATAACATCAGAAGAAAAGTCAAGCCAGCAGAGCAAAGGAAGGCACAGACCCTGGCCCTTGATTTATTCCCCTCAAGACCTGAGCTAGCTATAAGGTAGTCTTACTTGAGCCCTCCCTGGCAGGTCAGGTCATGGAATTACCTGCCTGAGCTAGAAGGGTTATCCCTTACTAGGGTCCCTCCCTGTTCCAAGTTACCTAAGCATGCATGCATAGCGAGTATTATCGAGAAGATATGAAAGGTCTTGAGCTCAGGTAGTGAAGTACAGGAGTTATAGTTCGGGAAGATATGACTGAACATGGAGCTTTGAGGGGCCAGAGCCTTTAAGAAAATAAGAGCAATAGTAGTAGTAGAGGGTCCTGGTCTGAAGTCAATAATTTCTCGGTGCGTTAAGCAGGCTCGACCAAACAGCCCTGAGCATATAAGCAGTAAAAGAGGAACGGGTGCCTCATTATAAATAGCATTAAAAATAGATAGATCCGGTTCAATGCCACTACTTTTTGTCTCTTCCCGCTCCTGCAAATGGAGAATGAAATGGAGGGGAAGGAGCTTAAGAAGAAGACCACAAAAGGGGGATCGAGCGAGGTATCATTATGCCTGGGATGGGGTGCTTGGCCATATCTGTTGTCTCATTGCTTGCACCAGACTTTTTCGCAACAAGGATAGGGGAATATCGCAGCGAATGTTCTAGATCATCTATCTAGAATCAAGTGACCCGTAAAGGCTAGTTACCATAGATATTGGAAAGCAAATTGATAAATCATAAATAGTAGATAATTTATTTACTCATCTTGAATGCTCTTTCTAGGATATCAATCGCAACCGGTATCGTAGTTAGTGGGAAAGAAGGGGTATTAAACCAACAATGGGCTAGGGTGGCCCAAAGCTTTATTGATCGAGAGAAGTAGGTGGAGCATGCTGGGAGGTCCGACTGTAAGATTATCTCATCTCTGTGACGAAAGGCCAATCTTGGTCTCTCTCTATCCTCAAGTGCTCTGAGTATTCCATGGAGCAAAAACTGGAATATTATTTCGCGTGGAAAAATAAGAAAGAGATGAAGGGCGCTCTCGACTTAAATAGAGAGAAGTCTTCCCCTGCATGATAGTATCAACGATGCCTTATTACTTGGCTATACTCCATTTCATATCTTGACCGTGTACATATTCTCTACGGATTAGGTACTTGCTTCATATACGTTTTTTTTTTCCCTCAGTTTTGTGAAGTTTTCCCGTATAGATATTCTCTAGTCGCAGCGGAGAAAATCCCGATCATGCGCTTGTCCCTTGCTGTTTTCAGTTAGAACCTTCCGATCACATATGATGCTTTGTATCATAGATGATGCAGGCCTAGTTGGCACCTGACCCCAGACCTATGTTATACGTAGGGGACCAGCGTGAGAGTTATTCAACCTGCCAACCAATATGGAAACGCATCGTGCGCATAAGATTCTTGTATAATGAGGTGTGCAGCCATCCTTTTCATAAAGCATAATATCTCTATGTACTATAAATAAGAAAAGGGGAAAGATGTAGTTCCTGCCCAACGCCGCCCCCTGGCAAGAAGTATTTGGGATAATGGGATTGTTCTAGCGGAGAGACGTAATTAAATTGATTTAGCTACACCACCCACATAAGAAGAATTTGATTCTCCTAAAGGAGCATGAGTCACTTACTCTCTCTCTAACGTCGTTCCTACCAAGCAAGGTTGGTTGTATGTCTTTTCTCAACTTACTCACCATTAGGACTCCTGCCGGAAGGAGATCCCCAAAACGCATCGTTTATCCTCTCCTCCAAAGAGTAGTAGGAGAACGCATAAGGTGTGGTCAGGGAGTTGTTACGGCCCAGTTTTCTTTAAGTACTGGAAAAGAGACGAGGTCAGCAGAAGATGAATCCGCATATGACCAGAAGCTGCAGAAGCCTGAGTATGAAGTACTGCAGAAGTATTACGAATACTATGTGCCTAGTCCCTCTGACCCTCTGTACATGTTTCTATATGTGCATATCCATTTGTATGAGTAGGTTACAGCTGGAAGATTCTCGAGTCTATTTGGGAATCTTCTGTAACCACCTTAGTCACGTATATATAATATAAGGTTTTTATGTCAAAGGGGTTGTGCGAGAGTTATTAGCTATGAATTGTTCTGAGAGATATTCTAGAGTATGCTCCGTTATGAGTTTTATGCATTACTTGTTATGTAAGGCTTAATCTACTAATACAATGGAGAACTATTATGCCCATGTGTATGTGTTTGTGATGTATCTTGATGATCTATATGTCACTGTCTTTACTATACATATGTCTTTACTGTACATATGGTAAGATCTGCTAGCTTGAATGAATGCAATTAAAGGTGAAATAATGGAGTTAGTAGCCCCACTAAATATTCATTACACTGCCTATTATTAGCATGTCACATATCATACAGGCATTGGGTGATACCTCCTTCCCTTGGAAGGTTTAATATATCGGCGCAATAGACTACATCGGGCCTATGTTGAACACTTTCTGTGGACCCTAGGTATGAGTCACACTTATTCCGTAATCATTAAACCTTAACCAAGCTAAGTAAGGATCTATAACCTGTATTGTGATTATGCCATACTAATACTAACAATAAACCTGGTTGTTGCAAGCTAATTCCCATTGGTCTGAATAAGGCACTGATTACACTTGATGAAGCTGTCATATATTAGAGAGAATACGTGTTGTTAATTGTAATCTTGTTAAGTTGTATACCATGTTATTAGTGTGATAATGGTTGTAGATCACTGCTTATAAGAGCTTACTAGTGATATGGAAATCGTATGTGTTGTTATTACTAAGCTCACTTGATACAAATGGTTTCATGGATCTGTAAGCTTGTGTGTTTGAGATATGCAAATAAGGTACCATATTAGAACATACTATCCCTAATATAGCTAACAGCTTAGTTTATGCTATACACTRCTTAGAGAAGCTTACGATATTGGTATGAATAACTAYAGCACACTGGACACATTGTTAGTATTAACACAGTTGAATTACACTTATCTCCTGCTTTAATGAACGGGCTCACAAAGTTCAATGTTACTAGTATGAGTTAATGGTGATCATAGATAAGCTTTTACCTATTATGATATCCATAACGAGCTGTAATACCAGTAGTTCCAATAGAGTTTAGTAGAGGTAATCCCATGAATAGAAAGAGTAAAGTATACAAACAATACTCAAACCTTATACATATTCCAAACACATTTCATTATGTAGATATAGCTATATAGTGTGTACAAGCCATGTCACTTCCAGCTTTCAAGCATTACCTATGTTAAGAGTGGCATGTGTTTAACCTGTGTTCCAAGGGTAGAAGGATATGAACTAATCCCATAATAAGCATGGTATATTGATAAGTTGCTTGTAGCTTCATAACCTAGTGTGTAATGGAAACACAAAGACTCGTAGTAATGTATAGTAGTAATCCGCTTTAGTTGATGTACCTTGTTATCAATATCGTTATGCCTTATAATGATAGGGTTCATGATGTGTGTACTTGGCTATAATGCTCCGTATTTCCCATAAAGTGATCTAATCTAAGCATTTCACTAATAAAATCTATAATCATCTAAATGAAAACTTACTTCTATCAGTCTCCAGTTGGTGCAGCATTGATCGGAGTCGCCTTCAGGGATTAACTAGCACCTCCATGCATGATGGATAAAGTTTTGTTTCTAAGTTTAGTGAATCATTCGCTCGAATAAATGGGGGTTAGAACGGATAAGGGAAATCCCGGAGGACAGAAGAGAATACCGGTTCCATTCGGAAGAAGTAGTGATTTCGGGAATAGCGGGTTCTAGAAACATACCACTTCTAAATCCAGTTTGTTCGGGGGAAAAGGCATTCGTAGCTTACCGAGTTTCTCCATACCAACAGTAGTGAAGGTCAAGGTGTAACATATGCATGAGATTCCGCCCAATTGCATATCCACCAGCATAGCTAAGAGCTCAGGCAAGGGCAGGGAAGCCCCGCTATTTCATAACCAATTTCCCAAGTTGACTCATACACTACATTACTACTCTAAAGCGAGAATACTCCTATTATAGTTATAGTTAGGACTCGTTATCTTTATCTCCCTTTAGGTTGGGTCCTAATATAGGGATGGCCCCCCGGATCGCCCGGGGGTTAAGTGATCACCTTTATTGGGGCTTGGTCTCAGGCACTTTTTTTATCCAACCTAGGCGCTACGTACGGGTTTGGCTTGACATATGGCTCTGGATCTCGGTCTCACTTTTGAATATCTATTTCTCCCTTCACTTACTTTGCTCTAGTTGGCTTTACCCCTGCTCTTTTCTCTATTAAGAATCGTTCAAGACTGCACTGCGTCTTCTGCCTTTGTTTCCTATTCCATTATGGGTGAATGGGGGTATGGTGGAACCCGATCTGGAACTACTGATTCTAGAACTAGATCTGGGTTCACGAGATAATGGCTCTCGAGCCCAAACTAGAACTGGAACTAAGCTCTCGATTGAGAGGGCAACGTACACACCTAGTTAAGCCGAAGTCTACTTTGGCATACAATCCGTTCCTACAATTGTTGTTCCGAGGTTCGTGTTCCTACTTCTTAAGTATCTAGTGATATTATTATATCTGTCAGTGGTAAGAAGCTACTCATTGGGCTTCCCCTAAACCTCACTCTTTATTTCTATATTTCACACCTCTTTGTTTGATCATTCCGTTCAGTCAGTGCAATATTACATAGAAATATATATAGACATAGACCTATCTATGCTTCAAATTATCTCATTAGGGATGGAGTGGGTTCGGCGATGGAGAGAGAAAGACACCTCTTTTTATACCCCTAGACTCCTCGCTCCCCGCCCATCACAGAATAGTCAACTTCCCACCCACCTCGCAACGAATTTCCACTAGCAGCCCACATTGGAATCAGAAATGGATTCTTGATCGATCGTTTTCGGGGGAGATGGAACAACCAAAAACTTGAGGGAGGTTCAACCCTGAGCTACAAGTGCGGGTACCTCTACCACATCACTAGTCATCGAAACACAGGCTGGAGGCATATTCTTATTCCATACGGGAGAAGATTACAAGACCACCCTACCTATTAGAAAGAAATATTTTGAACACAAGCTACCCATATATCTATGAAATAAAGGATGAGAGGGGATTTTTGTTGATTCGAATCGATGAGGCAAACAACCGAACCCCGGCACAGCTAGCGCTCGGAGCGTCGAACGGTGAATTCCTGCACGACACCTTGCTTTTTAGGATTGGAAACGTGCTTAGTTCCCCGATCCGGGATGGGAGTTCTTCAAAAGTATGAATAGCTAGGAGTTCCGAGCAACAAACTGTACCAATCCATCAAAGAGACCCAATCCAGACCAATCTNGTTTTTCCGTTGTATATTCGGTGAATGAATGCGTCTTTCGTCTAGCGCTCTTTCGTCCAATCCTCTGTAGTCGACATGCTAGCTATCCCACCCACCATTTATTCGATCCCATCCAAAAATGATTTGATTTTGGATCGCTCCACTATTTATTTATGTCAGATACTGGCTAGCTAGCCCAACTAGGGAGTAGGAATGGTTCCCCCTCCCTCTGTGATGAGATAGCCAGTGGGGAATCCGTAAACTTTGAGACGAACATCGGCTAAGGCTAATGGGACCATCTTGGGGTTGAAGTGGGGATTTACTTTTCCGCTTTTCTTCCCAGTGCTTCTAATCGGCTCATGATTCGAACTTCTCCCTATCGGCTAGTGTGGGATATGATCATTAAAGGTATACAGATACGGCCAGGAGGCGAAGCAAGCGAACACCTACCTATGTATCAACGGCCGGGAGGCAAAGCAAGCGAACACCTACCTATGTATCAACGGCCGGGAGGCGAAGCAAGCGAACAACTACCTATGTATCATGAATTGTTTTCCCCCAATCGTCAATCCATCCATGTATCGTTTTACACCTAGCATGAACTAATTCATTTGCTCCGAACGAAAGAAGGAAACATACATCTCATCTACGTTACATGGTCAATATGGTCATAGTAACATGCTACCATATTATTGAATATTAATACAGCCTACAGGTCAGGTCGAGTCTTCTCTCCGCTCAAGTGCACCTCCTCACACCAACATCAGACTGACAAAGCCCGCATCCTGAGACACCATTAGCAACATCTGGATTATCAGATGGAAGTGGGATAGAGAACCTAAAGCGAGGTAAGGTTGTGGGAATCGGTTCTACTAAAATAATTAGATCAACATATTATTAGGGGCCCTTGATATTATTAGGGGGATCGTCGTCTCATTTTGATGCGCATGCATACTATCTACAGGATAAAAGTGGAACGCTTTCCTTCTCAGTCGAGTGCCTTTCCTTTCAAGGTCGAGTCTGGAGGAAAGTGTAGTAAGA
>JASDQU010502361.1:25779-45940 GCA_032191745.1 Picea mariana
TTAGAGAACCTAGAAAGGTGGAAATGGGTGGAAAAATGCCAAGACAGACACCTATGGAGTGTTGGGGTTGTAAATAAAACCATAGGTACAGTGATTGCCCCCACATAAATGATAAAGTGTGAGATGTCCACAATGTTCAACAAGCTGAAACAATGGAGGACATGGGCAGTATAATTCCAAGGATTTAAGCATCCCTGGACAACAAGCAAGCTGGATTTCAGTCGCACATGATTGAAGTGGAAGGTATGATTAACAACCATGCCTTTACTATTTTAATTGATTCAAGGGCTAGACATAGTTATATAGATCCTAGAGTGGTGGAAAGTTTTCATTTATCAAGAAGCAAACATGAAAAATATTGGTTAGTGCAGTTGGCTACAAGAACCAAAAAGAAATTCATTGAGTTGGTTAAGTCTTGTCCCGTGGACATGAATGGACCGAGAAAGAAGGCTAAATTGAACATTTTTCCTTTAGGCTCTTATGACTGTTTAATTGGTACGGACTAGTTGGACCAACACCATGCCATCTTGGACTATCGTAAAAAGGCATTCACTTGACGAGATGAGGAAGGGAATCGGAAAAAATTCCAAGGAATTCCCAGAGTTTTTACTATCAGAGAAATCTAAGCAATGCAGCTGAAGAAGTGCTACAGAAAAGGCTATCAATTATTTGCAGCCCATGTGGAGGAAACACCCAAGGATAAGGTGTCAAGTATTGGATATCATGAGGTACTAAAGGAGTTTGAAGATGTATTTCAGGAGGTACCAGGATTATCTCCGAAAAGAGATATTGACTTCTCTATAAACTTGGTGCCTGGAGAATCTCCAGTATCGAAAGCTCCTTATAGAATGAGTACGCCAGAGCTGAAAGAACTGCAATTGTAGCTTGAGGAGCTTCTGAAGAATGGGTAAAAATGTCCAAGCATGTCACCTTGGGGTGCCCTGGTTCTATTCTTGAAGAAKAAGGATGAAACGTTGATATTGTGTATCGATTTCAGACAATTGAACAAGGTAACTGTAAAGAACAAGTATCATTTGCCAAGGATTGATGACCTCTTCGATCAGTTGAAGGATGTGAAGATATTTTCGAAGATATACCTCAGGTCGGGATACCACCAAGTAAGGATTAAGGATGAAGACATCAACAAGACCACCTTTAGAACAAGGTATGGTCATTATGAGTTCATAGTGGTGCCGTTTGGGATGTCAAACACACCTGTTGTTTTTATGTGCTTGATGAATGTTGTGTTCAGGGACTATCTAGACAAGTTTATCATAGTCTTCTTGGATGAAATTCTGGTGTATTCCAAGTCAGAGGAAGAGCATGAAAAACATCTTAGGATGGTGTTGCAAGTGCTAAGAGAGCACCAATTGTATGCCAAGATGATCAAGTGCTCATTTTATCAGGAGAAGATCCATTACTTGGGGAATATTATTTCGAAAGATGGGATAGCGGTAGATCCTGAAAAGATTGAGGCCACCAGAGAATGGTCAACGCCAAATAATGTTACAGAAGTGAGATCCTTTATGGGTCTAGATGGTTATTACAGAAGGTTCATCGCATGGTTCTCGAGGTTAGCTCACCCCATCACTTCCTTGCAAAGGAAGGAGAAGAAGTTTCAGTGGACAAAAGATTGTGAGAAAAGCTTTCAACAATTGAAGCAATTGTTAACCAGTGCTCCAATTCTGAGGATCACAGATCCAAATGAAGATTTTGTGGTATGCACCAATGCATGCAAAGAAGGACTGGGGGGAGTCCTCAGTCAGAATGGATTCCTAATTTGTTATGAATCCAAAAAGTTGAAAGAGCATGAAAGGAACTACGCAACTCATGATTTGGAGTTAGCGTCCATCATTCACACTCTGAGGAAATGGAGAAATTACCTCATGGGAAGGATTTTTGAATTGAGAATAGACCATAAAAGTCTGGAGTATTTGTTTGATCAACCAACCTTGAACGCTAGGTAGAGTAGGTTGCTGGAATTTCTCCGTGAATACGATTTTGATATCAAGAATATAAAAGGGAAGGAGAATAAAGTGGTTGATGCACTCAGTAGGAGACTACATGAATTACATGATACAACCATTAGCATGTATCAAAGCGATGTAAAGAGCATGGTTTTGGAAGCTGCAAGTGCAGACTTGCAGTACCGGGAATTGGTAGCGAAGCTACAGCAAGATAAGACACCACAATGAGTGGAATATTTTAAGTTAGAGACTAATGCAATACTTTTGTACAAGAACAAAGTTTATGTACCTAATCTGCAGGGTTTGAAACTTGCGATTCTGAGAGAAATGCATAACATGCCTTATGTTGGGCACCCTGGATATCAGAAGACTGTGGCAGCAGTCAAGAGCCATTACTTTTGGCCAGGTATGAAGAAAGAGATTGTAGAATACATCGCTAGATGTATGGAATGCCAAAAGGTTAAAGATGAGCATAGGCACCTAGTTGGATTCCTGCAACCTTTACCCATTCCTGAGTGGAAGTGGGAAGTGGTGACAATGGATTTCATCACAGGATTTCCCAGAACATGCAAGCAACATGATTCAATTATGGTAGTGGTGGACAAGCTTACGAAAGTTGCCCATTTCATTCTGTTAAAGGATACTCACAAGGCAATAGAGGTTGCTAATATCTTTATGAAGGAAGTGGCACGATTTCACGAAATTCCCAAGACAATTGTGTCTAACAGAGACCCAAATTTTACCTCAAATTTTTGGAAAGGGTTATTCAAGGGATTCAGAATGAATCTGAATTTCAGTACAGCCTATCATCTTGAGTCGGATGGGCAGATAGAGTGGGTGAATCGAGTGATAGAATACATACTGAGGATGTATGTGATGGACAAACCATCGAAATGGGAAAACTACCTACACTTGGTAGAATTATCCTACAACAATGGGTATCAAGCATCATTGAAGATGAGCCCATTTGAAGCACTTTATGGCAAAAAGTGTAATACTCCAGTAAGTTGGGATAACCCAGCTGATAGAGCGGTAGTTGGGCCAGAGTTTCTTAAGGAAATGGAAGAGCAAATGTTGAAAATTAAGCAGAATTTGAAAGCTACCCAAGATAGGTAGAAAAGTTATGCTGATAAAAACAGAACCCACAGAGATTTTAAAGTGGGAGATCATGTTTTTCTTAAAGTAAAATCCAATAGAAGTTCCCTGAGGCTAGGAAACTGTTCCAAGTTGGTGGCCGTGTTTTGTGGGCCATTTGAAATCCTAGAAAGGATTGGGCCAGTTGCATACATACTTGCATTAACTGCATCCATGATTGTACATAATGTGTTTCATGTTTCGTTACTTAATAAATATATACCTAATCCTAATCATGTGATTGACTGGAATATGATCTAGGTGGAACAAGAAGGTGTCCTGCAAGTGCATCATGTGCGCATATTGGACCAGAAAAGAAAACAACTCTGGAATCGAGTCGTAGGACTTGTAAAGGTCCAGTGGACCTGGTACGGTCCTGAGGAAGTGACATGGAAGAATGAAGATGCTATGTGGGAAGAATACCCGCATCGTTTTTAAGATTTTGGAAATCTTGTTGATGTTGTGTGAAAGTTGCACTGAGGACATTGCAAAAATAAGGGGAGGGGATTGTAATACCCCAAGGACATGCCCCAATTGCATTATGAATTGTAATTATTTTTTTTCATCTGGTGAGACAAGTTTATATAAGTTGCTGGAATTATGTGTTTATTAGACCAGAGAGCCTAAGTGTTGAAGGCCAAGAGCCTAGTTTTTGTACATGTAATGATGCACATTATTAATATAAAAACATCTTTTTGTGTGGATAGACCATGATGAATGAGCGATGGGGGACTAAGCTTCCACAAATTCTAGGTAAGGGAGAGGGGGCTTAAATGTTGGGAGAAGGGCTAAGCTTAAGAGCTTAAGACCTTAGCTATAATAATTAAATATTATTCCAAACTTGTGTAAATGTTTATGTTTTATCCTAAGTTCCTGGTTGGGGGAACGTGTGAAAAATGGGGAGCATGAAGCCCCAGGGAGACAGGTGTTGACCTGGGTGCATGTAGTTAAAATCAGATAAGGGAGCCATGTTGGGGGTTCGACCTCCCATTTTTCCATCCTTCATTTGAACTCGTGGGTGTCCATCATCGACCTTTGTTTTGGTGTTTGTTCTGGGGAATTCTTACCTAAATCATTAAGTCTGTATGTGGGATCTCTGTACACTCTCACACATCTCCAAAACCAAAACCGTGAACCCATCTTGTGTTGCATGGTTGAGAAATCTGAAATTACCTGAGTCGTGTTGTGCTATCCCAGTGGGATGTTGTGTCCGTGCAGTTCCTGACCTTGTGAGGTTGCTGCCATTGATTGTGCATTTCTGAGCCTTGTTGTTGTGTCCTCACTGTGTTTTAATTGGTCAAAAGAATAGCTTTCCATGACTGTGAGCGACTCTCTCTAGGTGAGAGAGTGCACGAAGGAAGTGAGAACTCCTGGAAGGGGTTCTATAGCTGCCACAAGGCTTAGAGACTTTCAATCTGGTTTGTTGCTGAAGCCCAAGGCAAGGAAGGTTTAGCAGCTGAAGGACTGTCCGGGTGACAATGAAGGTGTATACTCCTAGGGTGGGATAGGCATGTGGGGAATGAGGGTCTGTGAGAAGTGGGTGTAAGTGACTCCTGGGAGAGCATCCTTCCTCTGTAACTGTGTGTCTTTCGTTGACCTTTCCTAGCCTAGGATTCCCTGCCCGGTGGAGCTTAGTCCTAGCTCGGGGGTGACCTACTACTGAAAGTGATGAGTAGCGTGGTCTAAGGTTGGGAGGTTCGTGGAAGGTCTACATGCAGTTGGTGGAATTACTACAGTTTCAAAGATAAGTATCAATTTGTGCTTAATATTATGTTTTTCATGCCTGTGATGCTTATATGTTATCATGTATTCAATTGCGCATATCAATTATTGTTAATGTCCTTGATGATGTATATTAGCAGTAATCCTGTGCTTACTCTGTATTGTTTAGAACAGTCTGTTAATTAGATTTAATATGCATGTTATATATAAAGTATGAGAATGTTCCACATAGTAGCATTGCCCGACAAGTGGGTTGATGACTGGGGATGTTACATAATATTTGAGATCATCCATGTTTTCATCAACGTTCATAATGAATGTCTCATTGTCATCATTTTTCATTTCCATCTGTAGAATCTTTGTTGGAAATCTCTTGAAATGTCATGGAACTTCTAATTCACCCACCACAAATGTCATGCACCGACCCTGCATAGTGAGCAGTGAATGGGGCCAAAGTTGAAATTTCTTCAATATGTGCCTATATAGACACATGCCTTTATGGTATGGGAGAGTTTCAAGACTCAAGGATGTATTATGTCCCCACATAATCTTTGAGATCGTCCACATTTGCATCAGCGTTCATCATGCACATCTCATTGTCACCATTCGTCATTCCCTTCTATAGAATAGTTGTTAGAACTATCTTGAAATTTGACATGGAACTTCCAATACACCCATCACAAATTTCTTCCACCGAACCCGCACAGTGAGTAGTGAATGGTTCCAACGTTGAAATTTTTTCAATCTGATCATGTATGCGTTGAAATTTAACATGGTTAGACCAGATAGTTTCCTTGATGGTATGGGAGGGTTTCAAGACTTAATGATGTTTGATGTCACCGCATAATATTTGAGATTGTCCATGTTTGCATCAATGTTCAATATAATGGATGTATCATTGTCATCATTCATTATTTCCATATATAGAATCTTTGTCGTAGCTCTCTTGAAATTTCATGGAACTTCCAATACACCCATCACCAGTGTCTTCTTGCATCGACCTCGCATAGTGAGCAGTGAATGGGGCCAACATTGAAATTTCTTCAAACTGTGCATGTATGCATCAAAATTCGCATTGGTTAGACTAGACACATGCCTTGACGGTATGAGAGGGTTTCAAGACTCAAGGATGTCTAATGTCCCCACATAATCTTTGAGATCATCCATTTTTGCATCAACGTTCATAATGGATGTCTCATTGTCATCATTTGTCATTTCCATATGTATAATCTTTGTTGGAACTCTCTTGAAATGTCATGGAACGTCCAATTCACCCACCACAAATGTCATGCACCAACCTCACATAGTGAGCACTGAATGGGGCCAACGTTGAAATTTCTTCAATATGTTCCTATATGCATCAAAATTTGACATGGTTAGACTAGACACATGCCTTGATAGTATGGGATGGTTTCAATACTCAAGGATGTATAATGTCCCCACGTAAGCTTTGAGATTGTCCATGTTTGCAGCAACGTTCATAATGGACGTCTCATTTTCATCATTCTTTGGTTCCATATGTAGAATAATTGTTGGAACTCTCTTGAAATGTTCTGGAACTTCCAATTCACCCACCTCAAATGTCATGCACCGACCCCGCATAATGAGAAATGAATGGGGCCAACGTTGAAATTTCTTCAATATGTTCTTGTATGCGTCGATATTTGATATGGTCAGACTAGACATATGCCTTGACATTATGGGAGTGTTTCAAGACTCAAGGATGTATATTGATGTCCCCACATAATCTTTTAGATAATCCACATTTGCATCAATGTTCATATTTATTGGAACTCTCTTTAAATGTCTTGTAACTTCCAACATGCCCATCACCAATTCCATCCACCAACCTCACACAGTGAGTAGTGAATGGGGCCAATGTTGAATTTTCTTCAAAATGTGACTCAATGCATTGTAATTTTACATGTTTATAGTAGGTTCATGCCTTGACGGTATGGGAGGTTTTTAATACTTAGGGACATCATTCTCTTCATCATTTCCATCATCATGGTTTTAATTTCTATCATCATCATCATCATCATATTCATCATGACCCAATTTCTCCATCCATGCCAACAAAGATCAAACTTGACATACCCATCTTTACAACGAAACCTAATGATTAATAAACCATGATTATATTAAGTTGAGACAGCCCAAAATCATTTTATAGGGTCCAACATGCAAGTGGTTTAATCGTTAATGGGTTAGGGATTATATCAGGTGAAGGTATTGATGACATCAATCGACCCTACATGGTTACCAATGAATGAGGCCAACATTGAAATTTCTCCACGTTGTTCCTGTATGCGTCGAAATTAGACATGGTTATACTAGGCACATTTCACTTGATGGTATCAGAGGGTTTCAAGACTCAAGGATGGTTGATGTCCCCACATAATATTCAATATTTTCCATGTTTCAAGGAGTTAGGGGTTAGATGGTATAAAGGTTAAGGTCTCAGTTTAAGATTAGTGAAAAAATTCAATTTGTTTTAAAATATAAATTAATGAATAAACTTTGGATACATTAATTATCCCGATTTCCTGGATTTACATTGATTTACATATATGATATATTTAATTATATTTTTTAACAATTGCCAATAAAGGACCACTAACCATGCTAACTCTTATATAAGTAATCCTAATTTTTTTTGCCAACAATTCATAGAAAAGATTAAACACTTTAAGGATATTGCCAAAAGTAAATTGTATCATCGAAAATAATACTGAAGCATTTTATGAAATTTTGGTCCATAAGAGTCAACGTCATTTTGAAAACTGGATTACAAATAATTTTGAAAATTTATAAGTCTTGGTCATTAACATTATTGTCTACAACAATGTCATCCAGTTTATCATTGTCAATGTTCATATGTTCTTTCAAGTATTTAATATTATCATCATCCTCTTCTTGATCTGCATCATCTTCATCATCATTGAAATTTGACTGTAGACCATCTATATTGTTACCATATGTATAATTTTGATCACCATTTTCTATACCATCCATATTGTTATTGTCTTCCATAAAATCATCTAACTCTGGATTGTTGTCTTCATGTGCCTAAACATAACCATCTTCAACATCATCATGGATGTTAATTTATTTGATGTTATCTAATACATCTCTCTCATTTTGTTGGACATCATTGTTTTGCTCAATATCCACTAATGCATCATCAAATGCATGCCTTAATATTGGATCATAATGCATGACAAATATCCATTTCAAGTCCAAAATATATTCATAGAAAAATGCATGCACATGAACGACATACATATATTAGAAATATCTTATAACGCATTTATTTATTAATAAACACATATATTATCGCAAAAAACTATGAATCAATAGATTAATGATCACTATTGCTTCTTATTTGAGTTAAAGAAATACATGCTCACAATGAATTGGTAGAACATAAGGCTCTTTATCCTCCGGTAGGAACCTCGAGGAATCTATAGAAAACAATCCACTACAGGTATCATGTCTTCGTTTCCTCTCAAATGATTCATACCATCTACACTTAAAAATACAACATTTAAAAGAGCGGTAATCCAACTCAATAATTTCTTGGATTTTTCCAACATATTGTAGATTCCCTTCGAAAATATTCTTAACTTTTGAGCTTGCTCGATTGTATTTCTTGAAATCAACCATTATGCCACAATCAAAGGATTGTCTCTTTACATCTACACAATAATGTCATCCATATGCCCACATTGCAAGATATTTCCTCGCATGTGAAAGACCATTTATTTCAGACCAACCTCTTGTTCAGTGCAATAATTTGTTGTGTCTGCAGGATCCATTGTCATATCCTCTTCCACCCGATGTCCTCTATGTGATTTAATAGTTTTAGGTCCACGTCCACATACATATCGTTTTCTTTTTCTAATTGAACGCTCAATCTCTACATTTTCTCCAATCTCCATCTAAAATAATCCACAACATGCATTCATTTCTGACAAGATTGGATAATACACTATAAAATTTAACAATTTCATGAAAAAACGTGACGTTTCACAAAATTCCATTAGATTATTTTTTCCTAAGTTAAGTCAAAATTAGAGTACCTGATGCCCTGCATCATCCGTTGTTTCCTCATTTGATATGACACGATCAACTGCCATGACCTCATCTAGCTCCTATAATACACAACATAGTCAATAATTTTTAGTACACCAATTATATTATTTCAATGAATATGCTATGCAACAAAAAACCTCACCTTAGTCACATTTTTGACATATTGATATCATGTTTTGGAGTCGAAAAAAAAATAATTTTATGACCTTGGGTATTTACATCGAGCCAAAATTTCAACAAGAAAAGTATCTAGCATCCCTATCCCACATGGCCATCTTAATTTTCAAACTTTTCCCTTGATCGCAGATTCACATTTAATCACCGTTCTTGTGCATTTTCAACCAATAATTTTGAGCTCAAAGGCCACATGGAAAAAAATGACTTTATCTCTTCTATGTTGTAGCATTTGTGAATTCATAAAGACCTTCCTCCTTTGGTTGAGGTTGATTTTTATTCTTACCTTTATTGTATCTACAGATTTTGTTGTCATATCCTCTTCCACCCACTTTCCTCTCTGTGATTTAGTAGGTCTATGTTGTCCACATCCTCTTTCCATGGTCTTCTCTAGATCCTGTTACACAACAATGACAATAATTTTTAGCACACCAATCAAATCCATTATCATCTAATAAGTTAGGGAAAATAGGGCCACAAGTCAAAATTAGCTTGGGATCAAACACCAATACCATACCAATACAAATACAAATACCATACCATTGCATACCAATACCAATGACGTTGCATACCAATACCAATGACGTTGCATGGAAATGGTATGCATACCAATACCAATATCAATACCATTGCATGGTAATGGTATGCATACCAATACCAATACCAATACCAATACCAATACCATACCATACCAATACCATACCAATACCAATACCAATACCATACCATACCAATACCATACCAATACCAATACAATACCATACCATACCAATACCAATACCATTGTCAATACCAATATCAATATTGTTGCATTGCCAATACCAACACCAATACCAATATGCATTGCTAATACTAATACCAATACCATATCATTGCATGGAAATGGTATGCATTGGAAATGATATGCATACCAATACCATAACAATACCAGACCAATACCAATACCAATACCATACCAACATGCCCATCACCAATATGCCCATCATGCCCATCACCAATACCATACTGATACCATACCAATACTAATAACATACCAATATTATACCATACCAATACCATACCAATGACACTGCATACCAATACTAATACCATTGCATACCAATACCATTGCATGGAAATGGTATGCATACTAATACCAATACTAGTGCCAATACCAATGCCATTGCATATCATTGCATGAAAATGGTATGCATTGGAAATGATACACATACCAATACCATACCATACACATACCATACCAATACCAATACCAATGACATTGCATACCAATACCAATACCATTGCATGGCAATGGTATGCATTGACAATGATATGCATACAAATACCATACCAATTGATGGGTGTTCTATATGCACTAAAAAGACACTTAAAAACCCTTATTTAAATTGTCAACCCGAGGTAAGTAAACTTAGAGTTGTAGCAAAATATATGCCAAAGGTAGAAGGCTGGTAGGAGTATAGTCTAACTAAGGAAGGCAACTATCTAAGGCTAATCTACTCAAGCAAAACTATCTAATGAGCAAACCTTACTAAGCAAATTGAAACTAGGTGACCTAAGTACCTTTGGGCCAAGGATCAATGCATAGTTCCTAAGAAAGAAAGTAAAACCCTATGTAAAGCAAACTAGTTCAACAATAAGCAATAAGCAACTATCTAAGCAAATGACAAAAGAAAACTTCTTTAACTTTCCAACCTACATTCAATGAGAAACTACCCTATGAAAGCAAATAAATAAGCAAGTAAGCAAAAGCACCTATCTAACCTATTAAAGAAAATAGACAAGTAAGCAAAGACACCTAACTAACCTACTAAAGCAAAGGCAACTAACTAACCTATGAAAGAAAAAGAGAAGTAAGCAAAGGCAGCTAATTACTGCAAGTAAAACTTCTCATTGAACAACTATCTAGCCTAAGAGGCAAGTGAACTAAATGCCTAATGCAAAACTATTTCTAATGCATGAAAGGAAATCTAAATGCTCAATGCAATGCATGAAAGGAACTCTATTCTATTGAAAGCAAGAAGAACTAACAACTAATTCTTATTCTATGTTAAGAAAACTACTATCTAATCTATCAAAGCAAAGTCTATCTATCCTACAGCAACAATAAAAAAAAATTCTAACCTATGAAAGAAAGAAACTATATCTATGAAAGTAGGAAAACTATCTTTTAACCTATGACAATTCAAATATAATGTTGGTGGTTGTGTGAATGTCTTCGGTGTTGGATGATATCTCAATAGCACTTGACAACAAAGGATAATTCCAGTGGTATGAGCTCAACACTAATCTCATTGGCAAGGTGAAAGGTATGGATTAAACAATCCAATGAGAGTTTAGCCATGACAAAACAATGTTAAATACCTTGCATATTCATATATGAACCATCAACAACATAACGAGATCATCATTTATACTTCTATACTACATAAGAAAAACTAGATTCAACCATTAACTAAGAAATTCAATTGCATTTTAATCCTAGGAAAGGAAATTACATAAATGAAACTATACTACATCTATTCTAACAATTCAAACTGCAAGAAAGAAATGCTTAAAAACATAAATTAAAAGTAAACTAACAATTACATTAACCAACAACTAGCTAAGACAATTCTACATAAAAATGAAATAAGCAAGCTATGATTAAAAACTGAAATCAATTATATCCATCCATCAAACCCTTGTCAAAGAAAACCCAATTAAAAACTATGTTCTATTCTAATTAAAACTTTGTTTTAAACTTGATTCTACAATTATAAATGAAAACGTAATCTAATATCTAACTACGCATGGGGTTTTTCTAGGGATCAGCAGATCCGTTCCTGACTACAAGATCAATTCATGTTAGCACAAGCCTTCATACTAACCTGCAAAAGAGAGTTAAATTAATTTAAACTACAACAAGATGTTAAATAACAAAAGAAAAATGCATGTATAGGAAATAAAGAGAGACAACTAAACTACAAAAATGCATAAATAAACTAAAGAAGACTTACCAGACTACTGGTGGGCCCCCAACAAGTCATGGTCACTCTTTAGAAGCACACCACGAGCTTAACAAGGCGAATCCACCATTACAACTTGAAAACGCAGTTCTGGCACAATTCTGGCAATGTAAAATATCAAAACAGAGAAAAAAACGAATTTGTCTCTAATACACTGGTTCTTCTCCTTGGTTAACAATCTTATGATCATCCTAGCAGTATTTATAAGATTACAGACCAAGTGGTCGACCACAGGAGGGTCTAACGTCCACTTCCAATTTCGGCAAATTACAATAAATGATTCCCTAATTGCCAAAACAGAGCAAGCCAATAATTGCCCTCTTTGGACAACTAAAACTGAGTTGTCTGGAGCTTAGTAGCTGGAGGAGGCAATCATGAAGAAAACCCATGTKCTTAAYTTATCCATCATTGGCCGCCAATGCCATAAGCACCAACTCACCCTGCGTTTTTGTGCAATAYTGAGTGTTGGAATGAGTGTCGGATCGGGTACCRGAACAAGTGTCGGATCAAGTGTCGAAACTRGAAACATGACACGTTTTTCCCTGTAACAACAGAAAAACAYGAATTAACTCTTGGAAATCATAGAACATGATGAATTAAACTTGATTTAATCATTAAACATGAATTACACGTACCTTATGCCGATCATACCATTTTATCATCAAATTCTTMAAAAAGATCCTTCAAAAGATGAAAAACACATAYATACATATGGMAAAAGTGTATAATAAYCGTCATGAAAATGATCATATCTCGGGCCCAACATTACCCCCACACCTAAGATTTTGCAGGTCCCATTGCAAACAAAAAGAAATTGCCCTTTATGACTAAACTTGCGAAGGAGGGGGTGGATTAGCTTTAGAAGCTTCTCCCTCTTGCCCGGGGGATTTTGACTTAGGATTTCCGTGGTGTTTCAATTGCATCCAGAGACTATTATTGGTGGCAGTTAATATCATCAACATAATGCTGTAGAGAATTCATCTTGGGTTGTAGGACAACATTATCATGGCGTAAATGACAACTCACTGTTTCATGCTCTCTAAGTTTGAACTGGAGGGTTTGGAGTTTTTGGAGGTTGTTGATGACATGTGAGGAAGACTTGAGATCTATATTATACCCTTGATCTCTTAAACCATGCAAAACAATAATTTTACCTCTCCAATAATTAGTTCCAAAAGTGACTTCCCATAAGCGCAACAATTCTGGCCTGGCAAACTTGTGAAAGATAGGTATCAAAGTGACACCTATAACTACAAGGTAGTAAAACCTGTGTAAAAACTGAGAGGGGTTTTTGTTTTTGAATATATTCTTGACAAAAACCTCTCTTGGTTTTCAAAAATTCACTTTCCGTTGTTAGGAAAACACACCAAGAAAACATGACTAAAACAGGAAAAACAGAGTGTTTTATTTTCTGAAAAACTAGGCTTCTAAGAGATTTGAATATATCCAAAACCATAACGTATATTTAGAAACTGAGAGAGGTTATTGTTTTTTAATATGTCCTTGATAAAAATTCTCTTGTTTTTCAAAAAATCATTCCCTGTTATTAGGAAAACACAAAAAGAAAATATGACTATAACAAGAAAAAAAAACAGAGTGTTTTATTTTTTGAAAGCATAGGCCTCTAAGATGATAGAATATATCCCAAACCATAAATTATATTCAAAAACTGAGAGAGGTTATTGTGTTTTGGTATGTTATGAACAAAAAAATCCTCCAAGTTTCAAAATTACTTTCCCATTTGTTCATAATCTCAGCTTGAAGTTGGTTACTCAAAACTTGCAGAAGCACAGCGTGCTCTTAGAAGAAATGCAGTGTGGTCTTTGATAGGAATTTTGGAGGCATTTCCAAAGGAATTTTGGGCTTAAAGTGGTATGTTTGGAAATTTTGTGATGTTTGCTACACAATGGAACCATCAAGAACTGCAAATTTCTTCTCCAAACCTCTGAAAAACTGACTTCGAGTCAAGCTGTCCAAATGTGCAGAAACCCTCCTATAGTGACTGTATTTGGGGGATTTCTCTCAAACAATAACACCTGTGCATAAAATGAAGGATTTTTTTGTTTCTTGGTCTATTAATGACAAAAACCTCTTTCACTTTTGTCAAATTCATCTTCCTTAATTCAAAAACCAATTTTTAAGTAGAACTTTGACCAAGACAATCTTTTGAAAATTTAGGACAAGAAATGATGACATGACCATGATGAAAATTCTTGGATGAGTGGAGGGAGTAGTATTGACACCTAGACACACCAATGACAATTTTACAACCAAGATATGTCAAATTGTATTTGAGAATTTTATTTTGAAAATATAACAATTTGACCTAATAATCCTATCAATCACATGAAAGAGTAAATTTGATCACTGGTGACTGACAGAACTGACAGATACTAACAAAAGGCTTGGTTTGTACTGGTAGGCATGGTGAATGGGAGAATTTTAATTCCTATCATCAATATGTAACAATTCAAACAATTGATCCTCTTTTCATAATCTTGTAATACAGATGACAATAAGTATTTAGCAGTTGTAATCGCTATGTATTTGTCACAAAGAGTAGTTAAGTATAAGCAGTCTTCTATAACATAAACATAAAAACACACAGGATCTTATAACACACACAATGATGTCAGCAATATATAATTTAGCATACCAATACAAACAACTGCTGATATAATATCCCAAGACTTTGTAAAAAGACAGTATGACAGAATTTTGACAGAAATCCTACTTCCTCTTCTCATGGGTTTGCTATACAAATGGGAAATGCTTAGCATTTTTAGCTCAGGAAAACTCCCCCCAGAAAAAATATATGGCACATCCTCGTGCCATGAATTAGCAATAGGCTTCTTTGTCTTTTTTCCCGATGAGGCTGCAGGGGTATCAACAAGTTTCTTCGATAAAGGAATAGCTTGAGCATGAGGGTTTGGGTGGAGTAACAGTTCCTAGATCAAGAGTCTTCTTGCTAGTATTGATTGTAAGATGAGGGTTTGTAAATTGGTAAATGAACTCATGCCACATTTTCCCCTATTTTTCCAACTCGGCTAAGACAAGTAGTTTGATAATGCCATGGTGAAATAAGTTGTTATGGGGATTGGCTACATTCTTCCTCACTTGGGAAGACATCTTCTCAAGACTCTTTAAGAAGTAAAAGGGAAAGTTACAATGGCTTATGGAACTGAAAGTGAGCTAATAATCGAAATTGACAAGCTTTAGAGACGAAATATCTACCTTCACATGTAATCAATCTGGTGATGACTATGAGAGGGTTGATTAGCTCCTCTTTTATCCATTCCTTGGAGTATCCCTTAGCTCCAGAGATGTTCTGAAATTCAGTTTTGAAAACCTTGTTATAGCTTGCTCTTGGCAAGTTGTGGTGTTTAAATCAACGGTATCCAACTCTTGGGATCTTTGTGGTTGAGGCAATGATTCCTTAGAGGCCAGGGACATAGTGAATAGGAGTTGAGGCAAGCTAAGAGAGTTCCATTGTTGTTGATTTTTCCACCATGCTCACTCAATCCACTTGCATATGTAATGTCAAACCTACAATGAACAACTTGTAATAAAAATAAACCAACATAGTGGTCTTGTTAATAACATATACAACAATTTATAGCACACATGAGTTTAGCACTTCAAAATAAAATGACTGTTGTTGTAATAGCCTATATCATGAAAACAATACATGAACTTTTACAAAGATTTATTTTTTCTAGGCAATGTTATCATTTGTCAACTCATGAACCCCTCCCCCACACCTAGGTATTATGACACCTCACAATAAAAAATATAGGAAACCGGTCAGTTCTCTCGATAGCCAAAGATTCATAGTTTGTAAAGTGTAAAGATAAATTTCACAGATTGGTCTGACGAGATGGTTAGAAGATGGCCCCACCTATAGGATAAGAGATCCTATATATAGATAAGAAGAGGTAGGCAAGAGAGTTTCAAGATAGTCTTAGAGTTAGTTCCCAATGGAAATTTTATGGAGTTCATTAACCTTAGCTTAACCATACATACTTCATGTCAGCTTTGTCTGCAAGTAGTGTTGTACATCAGGACAAGTTTAAATTTATTATTTATTTTTCGCAGATTACCATCCTCGCTAGGTAGAATGCCTCGTTGCCAGCGAGCCTGTTCAGTACTCTGGCGGGTTTACCTAGTCATACCACAGGCCGCTACCCGCTTCCAGTAGACATGTTCAATATCCCGACGGGTTATCCTCTTACACCCTCAAAGACTGGCCCTCCATATTTTAATATTTTAATATAAGATTTCTTTATGCAAGAGAATGGGGGGACAACTTTGAAAACAACTTTTTCTTTCTTTTTTCAATTGGGATGGTATTTATGTTAGAGGATGACTTTCCGTTATATTCCTTAGTAATTGTCCTGATGTAAGGGGTACTTAAGCAGACGTGGCCTATCTAAATATATGATATAATCAAGCTATTTAGTGTGTAGTGGATGGTACCATTGAGAAATAACAGAAAGCTATTTCTAGGCTCAACTCACTTTCTTCTTTTGTAAGTTATTGTGATGTTTCCATGACTAATCGCTAATCAGACCTCCTTGTTACTCTTCAATAAAGATACTTTACTCACTTACTTAGGTTTCTTGGGAAAATTGTACGAGAGACCTCTAAGCTTGATGGTTACGGTGTCACTTCCTTATACAGTGGTGAAGAGTTTCAAGGGCAACTGCTTTGGAATGCCTTAAGAACAAGAAGATGAAAGTCTTTGCAAAAACATGGCTAATTACAACAACTCATTATTCATTTGATGCTTAACAGACAACAAGGTTCAAGTGTAACAATGTTTTGAAGAAAAATCCTTCTTTTATATTTCCTTGAACTGTCTACTCCTGGTGAGATAAATACCTATAGATATCTCTAAAACTGTTTGCAAAAACCACACTCTAAAATATAATAAACTAATGAGATCAAGTCATAGGAACATGTATCTCATAGTTGTTTTATTAAAAGAAAATGTAAAATGAGGCTGCATTAGACTTCTAAGCTAAGCTAATCAACATGCATCTTTTTTTTACTATCCTACCCTACCTAAAAAGAAAGGGAAAATCTTTATTCAAGTGTAAGAACTCTTCCAATGTAACCATGTGCGGAGAAAGATAAGAAACATACTCATATCCATATATGAAAAAGTTACCGCAGTGATTACCTGGATATGAAGAGCCAACCAACCTACTTGTTTTGGCATCAGAAGGTGTTGAAGAAGAGAATAGTATTGTGGCCTGATGATCTCTTGAAACCAAATTTCAATGTAATCATGATGTTTATCAATAGTAATTTCTATGCTCTCCTTCATCATGCTATGCAGATCCTCTTCTTTTGGATGATTTATTTCTGAAGTACATAAAGGATCTGTTGAGATGGATGTTGAGAAATCCTCAATCTCAGGTCTTAGTGATTTCTCTCCACCAGAGGTAGTCCATAAGTTTTCATCTTCCTTCACAGTTTGGCAAGGAAGATCATTTTGTAGCTCATAGGACCTTGATTCTTCTAATATTTCGGGAGAGGTAGATAAACTTTTGGCTGCTGCCAAAATATGTTCTTCTTGAAAAGAAGAAATCCTGGTTGTTGCTAGGATTTGAGAGAGTTCTTCCAAACTAATGGTCATCTTTGAATTCATCTTGTCATTTGATAAAACTTGGTTCACACAAATATGATGTCCACAAAGTTAGGATCTCCTGATGGTGGTAAGAAAACAAAGGTTGTATTGTTTGGTTTTGTGGAAGGATTGAGTGGTCTTGCCTCCTATCCCACTATTATTGATGCCTCAATTTCTTGTTCTATAGTGATCCTTGTTTTAGTCTATTTAGAGAGTACTTTAACTCTTTGGGTTGAGCTATCTCCTGTTTTTTGGTATCAGTCTGCGAATTTTATAAGCAGAACGTTCCTTCCCCCAAAGAGATCGGAAGGAACCTTGGTTGAAAGGTCGGATTTTGATTTAATGTATCTACCTTGTGGGTATCTAGGCCTATTCATGAAAGAAAGAAAAAAGAAAAAGCTACCATTTGGTTTCTAGGTCTATTCATAAACAAAAAACAAAAAAATAAAAACTACTATTGGGTTTGGGGGAACCTGCTATAGTAGATGCGTAGGTTCTTACCTCTCGTCTTAAAGTTCCCCCACCACCAAACTAATGCTGAGGTCTAAGGATAATCTATTTTCTAACTACTTCTTACCTTGAGACAACTCCTCGACAACAACGCCAAAAAAGATGGGTGTTCTATATGCACTAAAAAGACACTTAAAAACCCTTAATTAAATTGTCAATCTGGGGTAAGTAAACTTAGAGTTGTAGAAAAATATATGCCAAAGGTAGAAGGCTGGTAGGAGTATAATCTAACTAAGGAAAGCAGCTATCTAAGGCTAATCTACTCAAGAAAAGCTATCTAATGAGAAAACATTACTAAGAAAATTGAAACTAGGTGGCCTAAGTACCTTTGGGCCAAGGATCGATGGATAGCTCCTAAGAAAGCAGGTAAAACCGTATGTAAAGAAAACTAGTTCAACAATAAGCAATAAGCAACTATCTAAGCAAATCACAAAAGCAAACTTCTTTAACTTGCCAACCTACATTCAATGAGCAACTACCCTATGAAAGAAAATAAATAAGCAAGTAATAAAAAGCACCTATCTAACCTATTAAAGAAAATAGACAAGTAAGCAAAGACACCTAACTAACCTACTAAAGCAAAAGACAAGTAAGCAAAGGCAACTAACTAAACTACGAAAGCAAAAGACAAGTAAGAAAAGGAAACTAACTAATGCAAGTAAAACTTCTCATTGAACAACTATCTAGCCTAAGAGGCAAGTGAACTAAATGTCTAATGCAAAACTATTTCTAATGCATGAAAGGAAATCTAAATGCTCAATGCAATGCATGAAAGGGAATCTATTCTATTGAAAGAAAGAAGAACTAACAACTAATTCTTATTCTATGTTAGGTAAACTACTATCTAATCTATCAAAGCAAAGTCTATCTATCCTACAACAGAAATAAAACTTTTTTCTAACCTATGAAAGAAAGAAACTATATCTATGAAAGCAGGAAAATTATCTTTTAACCTATGAAAATTCAAATATAATGTTGGTGGTTGTGTGAATGTATTCGATGTCGGATGATATCTCAATAGCACTTGACAACAAAGGATAATTCCAGTGGTATGAGCTCAACACTAATCTCAATGGCAAGGTGAAAGGTATGGATTAAACAATCCAATGAGATTTTAGCCATGACAAAACAATGTTAAATACCCTGCATATTCATATATGAACCATCAACAACATAACGAGATCATCATTTATACTTCTATACTACATAAGCAAAACTAGATTCAACCATTAACTAAGAAATTCAATTGTGTTTTAATCCTAGGAAAGGAAATTACATAAATGAAACTATACTACATCTATTCTAACAATTCAAACTGCAAGAAATAAATGCTTAAAAGCATAAATTAAAAGTAAACTAACAATTACATTAACCAACAACTAGCTAAGCCAATTCTACATAAAAATGAAAATAAGCAAGCTATGATTAAAAACTGAAATCAATTATATCCATCCATCAAACCCTTGTCAAAGAAAACGCAATTAAAAACTTTGTTCTATTCTAATTAAAACTTTGTTTTAAACTTGATTCTACAATTATAAATGAAAATGCAATCTAATATCTAACTACACATGGGGTTAGTCTAGGGATTTGCAGATCCGTTCCTAACTACAAGATCAATTCATGTTAGCAAAAGCCTTCATACTAACTTGCAAAAGAGAGTTAAATTAATTTAAACTACAACAACAAGTTAAATAACAAAAGAAAAATGCATGTACAGGAAATAAAGAGAGACAACTAAACTACAAAAATGCATAAATAAACTAAAGAAGAGTTACCAGACTGTTGGTGCCCCCCCCAGCAAGGCGTGGTCACTCTTTAGAAGCACACCACGAGCTTAACCAGGCGAATCCACCATTAAAGCTTGAAAACACAGTTCTGGCACAATTCTGGCAATGTAAAATATCAAAACAGAGAAAAAA
>JASDQU010502362.1:38366-51262 GCA_032191745.1 Picea mariana
TGGTAACTATTGTTTAGGAATGATGTAAATGACCATGTATGACATCTTCAAAAGTTTCACAGAATTTCGTCGAGTCTAGATAGTTTTTTTTTTAATTAATTTAATTAATTTAATTTTCCTAAGGTTGGAAGTTTAATTATTTAATTAATTAATTATTTTTGAGCAAATATTGTAAAAACTGGGTCTTTTGGTTTTTTATAGGGGTATTTGTACTCAAAATAAATGGAAAGACACCCCCTACACCCTTAAACCAAGTTTCAACTTAGTCAGACAACGTTTTCTAGGTGTTTGTCCACCAAGAGTCTCAGTCAGTCAAAACAACAATTTTAATTGCTAAGTCATGACATAAGAAAAATGTTATTTTTGTAATTTTGAGAAAATGGGGTAAAGTGAAGATGGATAAAGGTGAGAGAGATTTTTAATAACCTTTCCTAACCTTTTCCAACCCTCACATCACCCCTTCACCTAGCCATTAAGAAAAAATGTCACTTTTCCTAGAGTGGTGTGTCTCCCTTCTACAAAGTCTCCAAAAAGTAAAAAAATAATAAACAAATTAACGGAAGACTTATTATATCCCTTGGTGTGCCTCCCTAGACCCTACAACTCATCATTTAACTTATCAAAGCCTTTCCAAGTCACTTCAACTCATTTCCACTTCATCCATCCATGCTAAAACCTTAACTTAGCAAAACCCTAAAAGTGATTTTTCTTTGATGTGTGACACTTGTAATTCATCCAAGAGGGGTAGCTTTGCCTTCCCAAGTATAAATAGAACCCCTCCCTCACTCATTTCTCACCATATCTTGAGCTATTGTTATGCTACTTGATTTTCATCTATCTCTCTCTCTTTCTTGTCCATCTTTCATCCATTCTTTGGCTCTTAGGGTTTTGGAGCAAGTATTTCTCCAAGATCCATTTTTGAGTAATAAAAGAGAAACTTTGGAGGATCATTGGAAGAGCAACGAGTATTCTTGTTCTTGCTACATATGAGGTAATATTGTTATAATTTGGTATGGTATTTGCATAGAAGAGATTCTTAGGTAAAGTGTTTTACTTGGGTAGATCTAGCAACGAGTATTCTTGTTAGTCTATATATGTGGGTTTGCTTAATGGGTGCAAGTATTTAATTTCATTAGTATATTCAGACATATTATCTTCTTGTATGCATACTATCTTGTCAAGTTTTGCAGGTTTGGCTTCAAGGGATTTATTGGGAATGCCTCAAGGAAGAGTCCTCCCTTCAAGCACATACAAACTCCTTCTTTCTCCTCTTTTACTCATTCTTTCATTGCTGTTCATTCCATATATATTTCAGCTAGCCTAACATAGTATATTGGTCACTTAAATCATATTTTATCACAAGTTTTTTAGGAGAAAAATTTATGCCCTAAAAACATAAATTTTTCTTCACATTATTGGTTGTATGTGGATTTTCCAGCAAGCATAGCTTTCTGGTTTTTGCAGGTTTTCAACAGGTTGAGGGGGTTAAGTTGCCATAAAATAGCCACACAACACTCTAATAACCTTCTCTTCAAGTGGGTAACAAGTCTCAACCTCTCTTTTTCATTTTCTAGCTAATTTCTCATCATTTCTTCACTTTTTAGTAAGTTTTTGATTGCTCATAGCTTGGGAGGAGAATTGGTATGACCTACCTCCCAAGTGTGAGCTTAGGGTAGCTTAGGGTTAGATCTATCTTTGTGTTTTTCATTTTAAAGCACATCTTCTAAGCTAGGACGTGGGGTTTAGTGAGAATTTCTTAATTGTTTGTTTGGCTTGCTCACTTTCCTCACAACCTCATTGGTACAATAAGGTAGGCTTGCCTCCACCTTGTACCATTGAGTGCTTGGCTTGCATTTTCCTTTTCTCTTTCAAATTAATCTAATCTTAATAACTGCCTACACCTTGGGAGAGAAACCCCCAAAATCGTAAGGCTAGGATAAGTAATGTGTTTTGGATMTTTTTTAATGCTTTAATGGTTTAAAATATTCTAGATCTAGATCTCACATATTAATCCTTAGCCTAAGCCCTTGGGGCATAATCAACTTTCTTAGATCTAGTTGAATGTTATAAGATTTTTTTGAAGATCTATCTTGTTTACATGCTCTAATCSAACACACACTAAATGGTTAATGCTTAGAAGATTGAGTAAGTGGTTTTCTTTTCATGTTATAACATCTTAAGGCCATTTGCCAACACACTTAAGTTAATAAATTGTTGGATAAGTTGATAGTGTAGGCACACATMTAATTTTTCAAGCTTCTCTTCACACTTAATACTTTTCTCTTAATGCTTTGAACAAACATAAGTGGCATAAGCTTGAGTTCTTCTTTTTTGTTTGGCAAGTTGTTCTTGCCCTTGTGCATTAGCTTTATTTCATAACAATATTTCTCATGTTAATGGTTTAATCATGGTGAACTAAATCGTTATTTCAGCTTGCTTTTACTTGTTATACATGTGTTAAGTACTTCATTTTTATGCTTTCATAACAGACTTAATAAGCTGAAGTAAATTTCGGTTTTGGCCATAAATCACCATTTTAAGGCATCTTAAAGTCATTAAAACACTTAAGAATACACCTAAAAGTATAACCAATTGATATATCAACTTAATAGACTTAATAGGATACCTTAAACCACCATCTTCACCATCTAAAATAGGGATTGAAGAGGGCAATGGAAGGTTCTAGGCCGGGGATGGTCTCACGACGCGCGACGTCTTTTCTGTAAAAACTCAATTCTTAGGGCTGACCTGTGAAGCCAGGGTAGGCCTCGTTGCCTCACTTCTTGAGCATCCAACAACCATTTGGCAATCGAGGGAGGAGTTTTTTGGTGAAACTTTTAATAAGGGTAATCAAAATCTTGGAATCTTAAAACCATTAACTCACTAAGTAAATTAAACCTTGGGCTTAATACTTATAATTCAATCTTCCATCTCATAATACTTTGTGGGTTAAGTAACTAAGGTGTTAAGTATCTTAATCATTGTGGGACACTTTTGCCTTTAACTTGTAAATCTTCTAAGTATCCTTGTGAATGTTGATGATGAACTCAATGTGTTGATGATGCTATGCTTTGATGTTCTTTATATCCTGCACATACAAAAAAAACGTGGTTAGCTTGTTGTGTTGTATCATTGTATCTCTAGAATTCCTTATTGCAAGTCTTTGTATCTAGCAACTTTGTAGAATAAATATTCTTTTGTAATCTTGTAATCATATTGTAACGAAAAACCCTTACATCTAGTTAACCCCTTGCCCAACCTTAGGTACTAGTCTTAGTTGACCTAGGGAAAGGGCTTGCTTGACATAACAAACTCTTGCATCTTGCATTGTTGCCTTAGCATCATAGGTTAGACTCCCCCCAACCTTAACAAATTAAAAACAACTCCTAGAACTTAAACTCTAAATCTTATCTAGAAACTAGGGACTACCCCCCTTGGCTTCCCTAGGAGTGAGCCTAGACGGAAGAGGTTCAAGCCAAAGTGACAGCATGTGCTTTGAACCTAGGCATCGTGCCTCCAAGGAAACACTAAGTGAGCGGGACTTGGCTCATGTTTGCAAGTGTGTATAAGGACGACAACAGGAGGCACATGATTAAATCTTGTGCTTCAATATTTCCTTGCAAGCTCTTGTCCTTTAAGCATTTATCTTTTAATTTGCAAACACACATGGGCATGTTGATGGTGTAAAAACAAATCTTTATTTTGAGAATTTCCTTCAAGTTCTATATGTGGTTTACATGCAGTAATCTAGTGATCTAGAACACATTTTTATGTTGTTTTAAAGTTTCGGTTTTGGCTCTTTTTGACACTTTTTGGGCAAGTAAAAGTCACTTAAACACACCCAAACACCTAAAAAAACTTAGTCCATAGTCCTAATAACTTACAAGACTGAATAGGACACCATAATTCACCATCTTTGCCATTTAAAATGGGGTTTGAGGAAGACAATGGAAGGTGCTAGGCTGGGGACGGTCTCACGGCGCACGACATCCTTTCTGGGAGTACTCGGATCTTAGGGTTGACCTCGTTGCCTCACTTCTTGAGCATCCAACAACCACTTGGTAATTGGGGGAGGAGAATTTTGGGTTGAAACTTAGATAGGAGTCACTCAACACTTAATAACCTTTAATCAACTCCTTAATCCACTACAACATTGGGCATCTTCATTATTGGTATATCTTTGATGGTTGGCATTTAATTAACACTTGCAAGTACTCTTTCGCATTCACATTTACATGAAATTTTAACTAATGCTTTGTGGATTAATCATCTAAGTGGTCATAGTTGTGTTTTGGAACACTTTTTCTTTAAAAGCATCTTTCATTTAATTGGTGTTCATTTTATGGTGTGATCCTTCAAGAAGTTGGACATCCACTTGGAGGCACTCTCTTGATTGGGTCTTGAGTGAATTGTATCTTGAATGCCATTGATAAGCATTCAAATAGAGTAAGTGCTATTGTGAGCATGCTTGGGTTGATGTGTTGATGGTCATGTTGTTTTGATTCTCTTTAATTCCTGCACATACAAGCACTTGGTTAGTTAACATCTTTGTATCCATTGTATATTTTGTTTATTATAACTTTGTTGTAACACTTAGATATTGTTTATTGTAGTTTTGTATATAATTTGTGTCTAATTGTAATCTTTGTAGTCATTGTAAGTCTTGTGTAATCAACCTCTCTTGAATCTAGTTGACCCCATTGTCCAATCCTAGGCACTAGTCTTAGTTGTCCTAGTGAAAGGTTTGATTGTCATATTGAATCATTGCATGTTGCATTGTTTCCCTTGCATCATAGGCTAGAATTCCCCCCCAACCTTTTAACTAATTAAAACCAACTCCTAGAACTTAACGTTTCATCTCATCTAGAAACTAGGGTCTACCCCCCTTGGCTTCCCTAGGAGTAAGCCTAGACGGAAGAGGTTCAAGTCAAAGTGATAGCATAGGCTTTGAACCTAGGCATTGTGCCTCCAAGGACACACTAAGTGACTAGGAATTATCTCACGTTTGCAAGTGTGTATAAGGACGACAACATCTTTGGCGTCGTTGTCAGTGATAAGTCATTTATTCTTGGTCAAAACGACTTAACTTATTTTTTAAGAACTAAACAATAAAAACTTTAGTCCCTAAAATGCTTTGAATTTGCATTGATTGATTTTGTGTGATTCCTTTCCAAGTGGCGAATCCATTGAAAAAATTTGTCAAGTATACTACTAGGAGCACTTCACAAGGAGTGATTTATTCTTTTCCTGAACCTGAAAAGGTTTATAGGAGGAGGCTAAATCGCCTTACTCCTAGAAGACTACTTGAAAGTCTTGGAGAAGAATCACTCATTGATATCCAATTATTGTTCCAAACTAATAATCAACAAACTGTTAATACTCCCATTCATACTACTAACGCAACCATGAGCATCTTTTTGAGGCCTTTGAATTTTGCAGCAATCCAAGGTGCCCCACACCAAGTCCCTGAGAAATCCATAGGCAAGTTACCTACCTTTCAGGGAAACAATGCAATCAGTGCAAAGTCCCATATATTGAATTTCAAGATGTGTGTGGACAAGTTTTGTCGAGGTCATGACAAAGAAGACGTAAAGATGACCTTGTTTGTATATTCACTAGAGGGGGATGCTACTGAATGGTTTACCGACTTTGATCTAGCTAAGTTCAGCACCCTTGACTCAATATTGGACGAATTTAGGAAGAGATGGGGTGATAAAAAAATAACATAGATTTCAGTTAGCTCCACTCACTTCTAGTCAAAAGAAAGAGAATGAAACAGTGGAATAATTGAACACTAAGTTCAATAACTTGATGAAGAGTCTTCATGATGACATAAAACCCTCAGATGATGCAGTCTTGATATATTATATAGAGGCTTTTGAGGGAGAAATGAGGTATGCCTTAAGGGATAAGGATCCTCAAACTTTAAAGGCAACACAAGCCACAACTATAAAAATTGATCAGAACATGTAAGATGCTAGGAAGTCTAACATTCCTGGTTTTCCTAGAGGGTCTTCATCCCAACTTTGTGATGAGAAGAAGAAAAATGTTGAAACTCAGAAACCCTCTAATGATGGAATTAATGAGCTCACTCAATTGATTAAACAAATGGAAATTAATCATGCTAATCAATTGAAGGAACATGTTAGTAGGATGAATGCCATGCAGAATAGGTTGATAGCCATGGAAAGGGGCCAAGCTAGTAGGTCCCAACATAGGCCAAATGAAAAATGGCCTAAGAAGTCCCCTCCCCAAGATCAAATACCACCAAATACATTTGAATCCACTAATTGGGTTGACCACCAGACTATTCATTATTGTAGACCTTGTGAGCAATTTCATGATGAATCAACTTGCCAAGTCTTCCTTCACCTTTATGATGAGATGGGACCTTATGGATCTTCGAGTGAACAAGTTAATATGTTTGGTCATGAGTTTAATGTTGGCATGTATGATTGGATGTATTTTGATGAACATAATGGGGGAGTAAAAAACATGAATTGCATGAGTGATGTTGTGGTGGATAAGGCAACATAAATGTTTGGTCCTAAGCATACTCCACAACAAATAGYTGAAATGGMTAAATTTAGAGGCATTACCTATCAAAGGAATGGGAACAAAATTCAAGATTAAAAGCAAGCAAACATTCCCAAGGTAGCTCCCAACCCCCCTAAGTCAACTGTGTGTGCAAAATCAGAATTTAATATTGACTTAGGAGGATGGCTAAGTAATGCAAAAATGTTGGTGCCTGTGTCRGAAATAATGAAGATTCCTCCTCGGAGGAAGCTTCTCAAAGCCATAGATTGTCCTTCTCAGAAAAGTGTTGACATTCCACCAACAAGAACTTATCAGGATGCACCAGTTATTCTACAAAATATGGATAGGGGGAATGAAAAGAATAGACCCTTTTTCCTATCCTTGCTCGTGAATGATTTTATTCTTCATAATTGTATGTTAGATTCTGGAGCCACCTCGAATGTTATGACTAAGAAAGTAATGGAACAGTTGAACTTAAGGATATATAGGCCTTATCATAACATTTGTGCTATGGATAGAAGAACCATAGTGGTGCATGGTTTGATTAAGGGGTTACAAGTAAACTTAGCTGCATTCTCTGATATCATGATTGAGATGGACATTGTTGTAATTGATGTACTAGATACTTGGGTATGTTGCTAAATAGAAAGACAACTGCATATTTAGGTGGTAATTTACAGATGGACTTAACTTATGCCACCATTCCAAATCCAAATGGTTTAACTTTCAGATTGAATAGGGAGTTGGAAAGAAAGTATCATGTGGAAGATCCTAGGAAAAAGGATAACGAGATTGTGTATCGAGAAGTAGAAATGGGATTTATGAGATAAATCATACTCCTATATTTACCAAGATGGGACTTAATAGTAAACCCCCAAGCATTTGTAATGTTTGGGACCCCATGGATTCTTTTGATGGGATTTTTCTTGAGGAAGATTTGGATAAAAAAGATAATGGTTTGCCTCCTTTAGAATTAAAATCAGAGTTGGATGTTTTAGTTGAAAATATGTTATCAGCTCAACCTTCACCAAAGGAACCGACTAGATGTCAGAACAAGTCAGATGGAATTCTTGGGCCACACCCTCCTTGTTTTTCATAAATTGGGAAAATCAAATATAGGATATGTAACGAACATCTGATGGAAAGTAGTAAGGATGGTAAGGTTAGTATTGGTAATGTAAAGTATACCATCCCTATGAAAAGGTATGCATGAAAAGTTCATAAATTTTGCACTTGGCACCTATGGATAACCATCAGGAATTTTTTAAGGAGGATTGTCCCAAGTGGCCTAAGGTTATAAATTGGGATTGACATGAGAAAATCAGAAGTCAACATAAAGTGTATCAGTCTTCTAGAAACTCTTCTAAGCTAGTGGGATGACATAAAGTCAGACATGCTAGTGAGAGGAACCCTCCTTGAAGTGTTTCTTCATGTGGCAACTTGGTTTCCAAAGGGACACACTTTGTAACGTATCTCTAACCCTTCTCCTTATATTTCAATTTTGTATTGTTTCATTTCATTATGTTATTATGTACTTAGATGTATTTTTGTATCATAATTTCATTGTGTAGTTAGATGTGTTGTACAATGGTTATTTCTTTATGTAATTGTTGTTTATAGAATTTTATTTGTCATATATGTATGTTTATGTTGGGTATTGGTGAGCACTCTGTTTTGTAGATGTTGGATTCTCGTATGCTCTCCTTCCCAAGTGTGAAGATCAAACACACGTCCCCATTTGGAGCCAGATGTTGACCGCCTATTCAACTAGGGATTCAACTCCATGTATTATGAATACATGCATCAACAAATGCAAACATGTCGAAGACTATTTGGTTATACTGGGCAATTTTTGCCTCCAACACATATTTTTGTAATCGGAATTTCCGCACCCATGCGTGAGTTAATAATGTAATAGGTCTACATGGATCATATTTAGGTCAGTTACCTTGGAATTTCTTCATTAGGAGATTTCCTTTCACTGAGTGTATTTTATCATCAGGTTATTAATTTGTCTTTTCAGCCTTATTAATTTCCCTTGAGTTTTTCACTCCCACCATTAATAATTCCTCTAAAGTGGTGAAAGGCATTCTAATGGAGTTATCCTATGGTATCTAGTGTTTAGGAATGATTTAAATGACCATGTATGACATATCAGAAAGTTTCACGGAATTCCGTCGAATCTAGATAGGTTTTTTTTAATTAATTAAAATTGCCTAAGGTTGGGTAATTTAATTAATTAATTTTTAATTAATTTTGAGCAAATATTGTAAAAACTAGGTCCTTGGGCTTTTGCTAGGGGTATTTGTGCTCAAAAGAAATGGAATGAGACCCCCCTACACCCTTGGACCAAGTTTCATCTCAATGAGACAACTTTTGCGAGGTGTTTGTCCACCAGGAGTCTCAGTCAGTCAAAACAACAATTTTAATTGCTAAGTCATGACATAGGAAAAATGTCATTTTTGTAATTTTTGAGAGAATGGAGTAAAGTAAAGATGGAAAATGATGAGAAAGAATATTACTAACCTTTTCCAACCCTCACATCACCCCCTCACCTAAACATTAAGAAAAAACGTCACTTTCCCTAGAGAGGTGTGCCCCATACCTCAACCATATGCAATATGATAGACAAGACAAAACATCTCAAATATGATTTTATTCATGAAATAGAGGAACTTGCTACAATGAAGATGTCGATCTGGAATGCTCAACAGATGGCTCCAATATAGAAGTATGAGTTGCTACAAAAAGATCATGACAATACAAAATAAGCCTCCAAAGGCTGGATAAGAGATGAAGACCAATACCAAGGTAGATCTGGCCGTATGAAGTGTAGAATCCCTAACTGGACGATGCCAGTCCTGCTGGAATGCTGAAGCTCCTCAACAATTCGGACTTGCTTCCAAATGTGTCCAATCACCCCAAGAAATATGCCAAACAGTATATCGGGTGATGGCAAGAACAACCCAGGTGCCTGAATCTCCAAAATCCATCTCAAACCCTATGGATCTGAACCTCCTCCAATGTATGGTGCGCCCTCCTAGATGGATGAAACCCTAATAATTTGGCCTTACAACTCCACTAATCCACTAGAATGATAGATTGGAGCACGACAATGAAAACCCAAGTGATCGACTAGGCCAAATACTGGTTGGATCCTTAGATCTAGCTACCCTCCAAATAATGGTGCACCCTCCTCTTGGAAAATCGTCCCACTGTCAATACCAATGAATCCTCTATTGAAGTTCCTCTGAAAACAACCAAGAATGGTGCTAAGACACCTGCAAGAGAAACCCAATACCTGGAATTCCCCAAATCTCCTCTCCTCAACTAGATCGAACCTTCCTTCAATGGATGGTGTGCCCCCCTTGCTGAAAACCCTAGAGGGTACATCCTCCTTCTCTTCCTGTGCCTGTGGATGGTGTAGAACCCTCCTGCACTGATGTAGATCTAACTATAATGGTGTGGGAGAGTATTGTATCTTTGAGACCAAGATTCATACAAGCTAGGTGGAATCTTTCACCACCAAATCGTCCTTTAGGGTTTGTTAAGTCAAAACCCTCAAAACCCCCAATCCCGGGCTCACTAGCTAGAAGCCAGATATTAAAATATGATCATACATGAATGAATGAGTAGAGGCCCTTGCCTTTCCTTTATACTTTTTTCTCTCCTTGTTCCTTAAAAGTGAATTTCATTTTATTAATATTTAATTAATTAATTAAATCACTTCAATTAATCAATTAACCTTTTTACCTCTGAAAAACACCTTATCTCTCCTTGCGGCTTCCCTGGCCACTGAAAGTCACTTCTCACCATCCCATTCTGTAGTGTTGCTTCTCCCGATTCCAATGAGCTATTACTCTGAGAGGTTCCTCCAAGTAATGTGCCCAAAATGACCTCTTCAGTGAATTCAATTAGCTTATAGCTCAAAATAGTCAAAATCATGGAAATCGTCAGAATGCAACGAAACCAAAGCCAACCTGTGCGGAATGGCTCATAATGATGGAATATGATGAGAAATGAAAGTTTTACCCCACAATGCCTCTCAATAACCTCTGTACTCACTATAACATCCATCTGGCTACTCTGGTCATCATAAACCTCTGCACTGTGATGATGTCCCAAAGTGGGGACATTACAATCCTCCCTGCTAGAAAATTGCTTATCCTCAAGCAGTAACCAAATCCCCTCAAGTATAATAACAGGATCCCATGTGAACCTATGGGATACACAGTAGAACACCTCCAAAGATGAACAATCACAGATGTTGCCCCCTGGGTCCCATATCAAGTCATGAACTACAAGCTCCTGGGACGCATAGTCCTGAAATACATCAACTCTGAAAGTCTCCTGCATATGACACATGGCCTCATATTGGAAAAAATCCATCCTCCAAGTCTCTACCAAGATCCAAATGGCCTCCATCAACTTCTCATGCTGATGCATGAATGAGGTGTTGCACGACCTCCATAAGACACCCGCAAGCGATGCGCTCCTCTCAATATTGAAGCTCAATGGAAAGTTAGAATAACTTTCCCCTACAATGGTACACTCTCCCCTATCAGTCAGTGAAATGATCAATCCTGTAATCCCTGGGACCCATGCTAACCTCTGTCGAATATCACTCTACTGGCCATGTACTGCTCTGACCATGACTGTCTGCCCCTTGTATGCATTATGAATCCTCCTCTCCTGGGTCCTACAGCTGAAATACCTGGGACCATTGGACCTGTTGTCTAGAAACTCTATTAGTGAATATATCTCTGTAGAAGAAGTAATTGTCCAAAAATATCCATGCCCTATCATGATGATCAAGTAGAAGAAAAGGTCTCACCCCATAGGAAAAGTACCTACAGGCCTGTTATCCCCGCTTTTTAGGGATAACTAGGAGATCATGTCTTGAGGCCCACAGGTCCTAGACATGGAGTACTGAGAGAAGGCTTGACCTGAGCATGGCCCTGGAGGGCCCATCCTTTTCTTTTTTCATCAGATTTGTCTTGTCAGTAGCAACAACATCCATCACCATCTACTTGATCTTGTATCGGAAGAGGTTCTTCCTCCATGAGGTAATTGGTATAGGTATCATGGTATGTGTCACTTTTGATCATTAAAACCTTTAAATATATGCATCTAATTCCTTTTATATATAACAAATTCTTGGATCTTACATTATCCCACTTGACCATGCTTGGGGAAATTGACAGGGTGCCCTAACAAGCCTGTGCCCATAGGTCTTGGTTTGCCACTGGGGGGATTTCTGAAAAGCCATTGTCTGCTCCCATCATAGCGCCACTGTTTCATCTTATCTCCCCCTCATTTATCCCATTCCCCTTGTCCAGGCATTGGGTTGACCTATTGGTAGGATTTCACCTTATCTCGTGGGAAGAAGGGGCTAAAGGCCCAAAAGGTAAAAGCAACTGGTAAAAGACAAAAGCCTAAAAATGAAAACTCAAGATGCTTCTCCCAGGGATCCCCGAGAAGGAAATAAAAGGCCTCTCAGCAAGAAACAAGAGGGACCCATAAAATAACAAACAAGACCTAGTCAGAGGATAGGGGATCTCATCACGAGCCAACCTATTAGGTTCATGGGTACCTAACAACATGACATTTCCACCATTTGGCTACCACACCAAGGCAGTGACCTTTGGTTTCATGGCCAAGGGAAAGGGGGTCTCATCACGAGCCAACCTTCTCATCTCTATGAAATTACCTGTGGGTAACACTGTCAGCTCTGGTCACCATGCCAAGGCAGTGTCCTCTAGTCATCCCTTGAATAAAAAGAAAAAGAAGAAGAAAAATAAAATAAAAGAATAAAGCAAGAAAAAGAATAAAGGCAAGAACAAGCTTGGAAAAAATGCATCCATTCAGGTACAACTCGCCTTCTGCAAAGGAATCCATAGATAACGTTATGCATCCTGGGCCTTCACTGCACCAACATGTCTAGACATCCCCTACACATCACCTCACTTACATGGCTTGGATGAAATATTCCTAGAAACTTTCCTTTTCTTGTGGATACTAGCCCAATAGGATGTCTTGTCTTTTTCTCCGATCTTGTATTGCAGGTTTCTGTAATGTCTTTGAGCTATTGACTGATGCATTAGGGTTTTTATGCATATGTTTAATAATATTGATGATGAAATGTGATTAACATTGCTTCGATCCCAGTGACTGATGAGCCCATGGAGGGCATAGCTTTTGATGTGTAGGACCATGCCCGATGGACATGTACGATTTGGACCAATACACATGGGGATATGACTAGTTCGGACCTCCATGGGGATAAAGAGCCCACCAGATGGATGATGAGACCCCATCAGAGGGTAGAGACAAGATGGACATGGATCAGGGATTTTTCA
>JASDQU010502363.1:31112-47581 GCA_032191745.1 Picea mariana
GGTTGGGGGAAGTTGAAGGGTTTGAACATTTCAGCAGCCAAGAAACAAAAATATAAAGGGGGAAAGAAAAAAGTGCAAAAAGGTTCAGGGTTTACGAATGACCATGCAATGATTTATTGCAAGAAGCAAAGACTCCACAAGCACATATAATTGTTGTAGGAATGATATTCCTAAACCCTGGTTGTGGATAGTTAAGTCCTTTCATTTCTCTTTTGTGAGCAATAGATTTGTAATCTCACATAATTTTTGTAGTCTCACATATCTCCAATGCCTAATTATGAATAGTGAAGATCTTGCAACATGTTATTATTGATATAACATGTTTATGTTGCTCCAACACATGTTGTAACAGTTGTTGCAACACTTTGTTGAAAAACTTGTTGTAACATGCACATGTGTATTTTAAATCTATGGATTTTGCATTTTAAACTCCACATGTATGGTAAATAGATCATGACAAGTGGAAGGATGATTTAGTATGGGAAAACAAATTGTTTAAGTCACCACAGCTATTAAATCTCATTAACTTAAAAGATTAGAAAATAGTTTTGAAAAATGGGACTGTGTAACTATCTAAGAAAATAAAAACAAGAAATGGTTGGGGGAAGTCAAGGGTATGAACATTTCAACTGCCAAGAAATGAAAAGATAAATGGGGAAAGAAAAAAATACAAAAGGGTTTAGTATGGGTGTAATAAATTTATGTTCTGATTAATGGAGATATTTTTTTTCGTCCACTAGTTTTATTTTTTATTTTCTTTTCCTGTCGCAGTAAATCCCTTGTGGTATTTTTTAATGGTTAATTTATGTTTTAAATTAGTACTATGTTGTTGTGTACTATGTGCATAGATGCTTGGTTTTTGTGGGATTGATTGCAGAAACTAGGGTGAATGCATTATTCACACTAGCCATCACCAAAGCATGTCCCCCTTACTCATCATTGTGTCCTCAAATCCCAGGAAGTGGGTGGTTCCCACTAGCCATCACCATAAAACACCCCCCTTACTCCTCATCATCGTGTCTTGGTTGTATTGAGAATCTTAATACACATCTACGAAGCTATGTATCAATGACCTTTTGAAAAATGTTATACTTCCAACAACATGCCTGAAAATGTCTTTAAATATGAGCGTATGGAAGGTTGTAAATTCTTCCTCAATGTTGATAGGTGATGATAGGTCCTCAGTAGTGGGTTTTTTTTTCTTTTTCTAGACTCCATCAGACTTGCGACACCATTTTTTATTATTTTTCTACAAACATACATCGATATATCGACCAATGTAGGTCGCGCTTTTGACCAACTTAGATGATCTTTCAACGTATGTTTTTCATTCATGTGACGTACTAATCAACGTATAAGGACATGTACATTGATATTTCGACCAATATTAGTCGATCAATACATGAACTTTTATTTCTCTTTATACACTCTTTCAACAAACATAATTCGACAAATTGACACATGGATGTCGAAAATTTGAAGCATGTATGTCAATATTTCGACCAATGTTAGTGGATCATTGAATGAATTTGTTTTTCTCTTTCGACAAACATACATCGCAAGCTCAACCATCATATGTCGACCTATCAAAAAATGTATGTCACTCTTACGACTAGTGTTTGTTGATCAATAGACGAACTTTTGTGTCTATTTACACACACTTTTGACAAACCTACGTCGCAAGATCAATGAACGTACGTCGAATTATCGACAAACATACGTTGAACGATCGAAAAACATACATCGCTCTTTCAACCAATGTTTCTTGATCATTAGATGAACTTTTGTGGCTATTTACATGCACTTTGTGTCAATATTACAACTGAAACACTCATCATAAATTGCGTTAAATGACTAACAATAACATGTTCATCGATAGTGCGACACATGTCTAACAACAAAATCAGGTCGATGCATACATTGGAAGATTGATGTTTTTTTGATGCAAATGCATCGATAATTTGTTGGAAAATGGGTCCAATGTACTAGTGGAAAAAGCATGCCAAGGATCTATGAAGCCCCAGACAATAAGCAAGATGAATTTCAATCTCACATTATTGAAGTGTAAGGTAAGATCAATGATCAACCTATTGTTATTTTAATTGATTCAGGAGCTAGTCATAGTTATATAGATCCTAAGTTGGTGGAAATATTACTTTTTCCAAGACATAATCTTGGGAAATCTTGGCTAGTTCAGTTAGATATAGGAGCTAAAACAAGAATTAATGATATGGTTAAGGAATTTCCAATGGACATGAATGGAATTAGTACAAAGGAAACTTTGAATATCATATCTTTGGGTTCATATGATTTCCTAATTGGTATGGATTGGTTGGACAAGCAATATGATGTCCTAGATTGTTATAATCAAGCAATTACTTGTTTTGATGAGGAAGGGAACTTAAGGACAATTCAAGGTACTCCAATGGTTGTAATAACCAGAGAAATTCATCCTTGCAGCTTAAGAAAAGCTTCAGGAAAGGTTTCCAAATATTTGCAGTGCATATGGAAGAGGTAGCTAAGGATAAAGTGCCAAATATTGAAGACTGTGTAGTCCTAAAAGAATTTGATGATGTATTTAAAGAGATATCAGAGTTTAATCCGAAGAGAGATATTGATTTCTCTATTAATTTGATGCTTGAATAAGCCCCTATATCCAAGACTCCTTATAGGATGAGCACGTCAGAGCTGAAGGAATTAAAAATGCAGCTTGAGGAGATTTTTAAAAAGGGGTATATATGACCAAGTGTGCCACCTTGGGGTGCCCCGATATTATTTGTGAAGAATAAGGATGGTACCTTGAGACTATTCATTGACTTTAGGTAGCTAAATAAAGTTACTGTGAAGAACAAGTATCATTTTCCAAGGATAGATGATATTTTTTATCAGTTGAAGGATGCAAAGATATTCTCCAAGAATTACCTCAGATCAGATTATCATTAGGTGAGAATTGAATAAGAATACATCAACAAGAGTGCTTTCAGGATTAGGTATGGCCATTATGAGTTTACAATGGTGCCATTTGGGTTTTCAAATGCACCATTCATATGTGTTTGATGAATGGTATTTTCAAAAATTACTTGGATGAGTTTGTCATTGTCTTCTTGGATGACATACTTATTTACTCCAAGTATGAATAACAACATGAGAAACACTTGAGGATGGTGCTACAGGTATTGAGGGGGCATCAATTGTATGAAAAATTGAGAAAGTGCTTATTTTATCAGGGGAATATTCATTATTTTGGCCACATCATTTCAGAGGAAGGGATAGCTATGGATCCTAAGAAGATAAGAGCCATTGAGGGATGGATAGTACTAAATAATGTCTCAAAGGTGAGATCATTCATGGCGCTTGTAGGTTACTATAGAATATTTATTGAAGGTGTGAGATTTGAATGGAATGTTGATTGTGAAAGACATTTTTGACACTTGAAGAACTTTTTGAAAAGTGCACCAATTTTGAGGATTGATAATCTGAAAGAAGATTTTTTTGTGTGCACTGATGTATGCAAGGAAGGGGTTGGTGGATTCCTTAGTCAAAATGGGCATGCAATATGCTACGAGTCCAGGAAGTTGAAAGAGAATGAGAGACACAATTCCACTCATGATTTAGAATTGGCATCCATAGTTCATTCCTTAAAGATGTGGAGGCACTATCTCATGGGAAAAAGAATTGAGTTGAGGACAGACCATAGTGGACTAAAATATTTTTTTGGATGACCAATTTTGAATGCTATACAAAGTAGATGGATAGAATTCCTCAGTGAGTATGACTTTGAGGTAAATTGTATCAAAGTAAAAGAGAACAATGTAGATTTTAACCTTGTACAATTATTTAATACAAACAAATTTTCAGTAAAATAATAGAAAAGAAACAATGGAAAATACAAACATTACACAAATATTTTTCCCTAGAAACCCAAACTGGGAAAACCAACATATTATATATTCATTCATAGTGATACATTGTTTATAATACAATATACATATAGGATCCAACGGAATCCAAAACCCTAACCCAATGACCTGGATTAGTCAACAAACCTAATTACTTAAATGGAAATAGAAAACCATCAGAAAAAACCRTGTTCCAAAAAACCTCCCAACAATGRACATGAAAATCGAGATGACGTGAAAAACAAGGCAAAAAATGCGACATTTTTCCCAAGGAAAAAAATGTGACACTATAACTAGTCGTGCAAAGAATATAACACATACCCAACATTCTCCCACTTGTTGTTTTCTTTGCATACAGGGGGTTATAGGGTTACATAATCAACAATCTAGGGAAACAATGCCTATAGATCCTCTACACCAAGAGAACTTCTTAGTGCTCACAGATTTTTTTAATGAATCTACAACATTCTTCAAAGTGTCCACCTTCATCATCAATACTTTCTTTTCTTCAACCATGTCTCTCACAAAGTGATATTAAATATCAATATTCTTTGTCTTTGAATGATAAGTCGGGCTCTTCGCTAGAAAAATTGCACTCTGACTATCACGATCTATCCTTATAGCTTGATGTACCAAACTAATACCTGAACATAATATTTGTAACCATACTTATTCCTTACTTGCATGAGTGGCTTCCATGTATTCAACTTATATAGTTGAAAGTGTCACTATAGCTTGGCTTTTGCTCATCCAATTGATTGCTCCTCCAAACAAGTTAAACACATACCTTCTTATAGATATCCTACGATCCATATCTTCAGCCCAGTCTACATCCACAAAGCCATGTATGTCCAACACTCTATCCAATCCTGGTCTTCCTTAGTAGCACAATCCATAGCTAGCAGTGCCACGCAAATACCTGAAAACCATTTTTACTATTGTCCAATGTTGCTTCCCTAGTTTTGACATATACCTGCTCAAAACTCCCACTGCATGTGCAATGTCCAATCTAGTACAAACCATTGCATACATTAAAATTCCAAATGCACTTGCATATGGAATATGAGACATGTCCTCCTCCTCTTCATGTGTCTAAGTACACTAATCCCCAGATAACTTTACACCAACGGGAATAGGGACCTTGACTGGTTTACATTCATGCATATTAAACCTATGCAATATTGTCTCAACATATTTTCTCTAATTTAACTTGAGATTCCTCTTTTTCTTATCTCTTTTAATTTTCATTCCCAAAATGACATTTGAAGCACCGATATCCTTCATGTCAAATTTAGAGGACAACTAAGTTTTCACATCCTAGATAATCTCCTTGTTGTTTCATATCAGCAACATGTCATCCACATACAAGACCAAATAAATAAAATGATCACCTATTAATTTAAAATACACACAGTGATCCTCTTTTCTTCTTTTGAAGCCAAGTCCCAACATATAAGTATCAATTTTTTTATACTACATCCTTGGTGATTGTTTTAAACCATACAGGGACTTTTTCAGCTTGCATACCAGCTCCTTCTTTCCCTTCACAACAAAACCTTTTGGTTGCTTCATATAGATTTCTTCTTCTAGATTCCCATGTAGGAATGTTGTCTTCACATCCATCTATTCTACTTCAAAATCAAATGCAACAACAATGGATAACAAAAATATTATAGAAGTTAAATTTCCAACAAGAGAAAAAATGTCACCAAAATCAATTCCCTCAACCTGGGAATAACCCTTTGCTACTAAGAGAGATTTGTATTTCTCCACTTTTCCTTTTGCATTCAACTTCTTATTAAATACCCATTTGTTTCCAATGGTATTTCTTCCATTCAACAACTCCACTAGATCCCAAGCTTCATTCTTATCCAAGGTTGCCATTTCTTCATCCATGGCCTTTTTCCAGAGATTTCCATCTTCTGAATCCACTTCCCCCTAACAGTTCTAGGATCATCATCAGTAATAGACAAAGAAAAATTTGAATTGAAATCAGATCGAGTATACCTTTCTAGTAGCCTTCTTTCTCAAAATGATCTGCTCAATACTAGAGTATGAGGATCTTCTTCTTCTGATTCATGTTCTTTTGTAGAGTCTGATTCATCATCCTTTAAATCAAACTCTATTTTCTCTGGTTGTTCCTTACTTGGTAGGACTTACTATTTAACAACATCCTTCATTTCTCTAAATACCACATATCCTCTATACACAACCTTCTTAGTTTATGGGTTCCAAATCTTATAATCTTTGAGACCATCTTTATACCCAATAAAGATACATTTTTCATTTTTCTTATCTAGCTTACTCATGTTTTCCTTTGCAACATGAACATAGGACTCACAGCCAAATACCTTGATATGTGTGAGAGAAGGTTTCTTACCATTCCATACCTCTTTTGGAGTCTTTTCATTTAGTGCTGATGAGGGTGATCTGTTGACCAGGTAACATGCAGTACCCACTGCCTCTTCCCATAATTATTTCCATAACCTAGCACCATTGAGCATGTACCTTGTTTTTCCATCGGCATCATGTTCATCCTTTTTGAAACTCCATTCTCCTGATATGTATATGGATTAGTCTTTTTCCTTTCTATACCACACTTCTTAAATAATTCTTCAAATTCATTCTCGTAGAACTCTCCACCATTATTTGTCCTCAACACCTTAATTATTTTCTCCATTTGATTCTTAAAAAGAGCCTTAAACACTTTAAACCTGTCAAAGACTTCAAATTTCTTCCTGAGGAAATATATCCAAGTATTCCTTGAGAAGTCATATATAAATGAGACACAGTACACAGATTTTCCCAATGATGGAACCGACACAGGTCCAAACACATCACTGTGAACTAGTTGTAAAATTCCTTCTGCCCTCATTGCACCAGAGGGGAATCTTACCTGATTCTGCTTCCCATATACACAATGTTCACAGAAATCAAAATCTGGAGAGCAGGTAAACATACCTTCAACCATACCTTTACTGTGTAGTAGTCGAAGACCCTTCTCTCCAATATGCCCGAGTCTTTGATGCCACAACATAACATTTTCTCCAGAGACTATAGGAGTTCTTTCTTCTTCAATTCCAATATCGGGAACAATGGAACTATTACACCCATCACTAATAGTGCTTCCTTCCAGCTTATACAAAGTTCCAAACCAAACTCCCTTCAGCAACACCATTGCTCCTAGAACCATCCTGCATGTTTCCTTTTCAAATATTGTTTTTACCCCTACATCGTCCATTTTGCTTACAGAAATCAAATTTTTGGCCAATCCTGGGATGTACAGAACACCAGGTAGTGTTCTAATCCTTCCATATATGAGCCTCAACTTGACTTTTCTTCGACTTATGATTTTGGTTGTAGATTCATCACCTAGGAAAAAATTATCTTCGTCATACCTTTCATATTCACATAACCACTCCCTTTGGGGAGTCATATGAAAGGATGCACCTGACTCAACCAACCATGCCTCATGATCTGCATGTGTTCTTGAAGAATCCAAGTACACATCCCCTCCTTCTTCTTTGGAGGTCTTTTCTTCTATAGAAGGATATTCTTCAGATCCCTTATTTTTCTCAACTTTGGATCTACACTGCTTCTTGTAGTGCCCTTCTTTTCCACATCTCCATCATACCTTTATAAACTTTCTGGGAGACTTAGATCTTCCCTTAGACATAGATCTCCCACTTGAGGACTTAGATCTATTTCTTTCATGGGAGCATCCTCTTGCAAATAATGCATGTGTGCTCTGTCCTTCCATGTTCTTTCGTCTCATCTCCTCCAACAACAAGGACGAGACTACTTCATTAAACTTCAAGGTAGTTGTATACTACCTATGGCCACAACTAGACTATCCCACGAGTCTGGTAAAGAGAACAGTAAAATGGTACATTTATCTTTATTTGAAATTTTAATATCAACAGATACTAACTGACTTACCATAGTATTGAAAGATTTCAAATGATCTGCCACCAAGTCTCCATCTCTCATCCTCGGGTTATACAACTTCTTTCTTAGGAAAATTTGATTTACTAGGGAATTAGACTGATACAACTTCCCCAACTTATCCCATAAATCTTTGGTTGTAGCTTCCTATGACACATTTGGTAATACTGAATCTGAGAGACACAGTCGGATTGTTCTCTTCGCCTTCTAATCCAAGTTTTTCCATTCATATGTTGAAGTTCCTGTAAGTGCAGTACCTAGATCCACTGTGATCCACTGATCTCTATCCACCAACAGATCTTCCATCTTGAGCTTCCATATCTCAAAAAATTTCCCATTAAACTTCTCGATCTCCATTTTCGAATTACTCGCCATTTATTTTCACCTGAAAAATCAATACTAAAGATCTCCCACTGTAACAAGTCTTATCACAATCCCGATCCAAACCATTGACCACAAAGGCGTCACCCTGAAGCCAACAAATCTTTGATACCAAATGTATATTTTAACCCTGTACAATTATTTACTGAAAATATATTTTCAGTAAAAGAACATGAAAGATATAATGGCAAATACAAACATTACGTAGATATTTTTCCCTCGGAAACCCAAACCGAGAAAACCAACATATTATATATTAAATCATAGTGATACATTTTTTACAATAAAATATACATATAGGAGAGAGTGGCATCCAAAACCCTAACCCAATGACCTAGATTAGTCAACAACCCTAATTCTTTAATCGAAAATAGAAAACCATAGGAAAAAACCATGTGTCAAAAAACCGCCCAACAATGGACATGAAAATCAAGGAAACACGAAAAATGAGGCAAAAAATGAGACATGTTTCCCGAGGAAAAAAATTCTCTCAGGCGTTTCCCCCAAACCCCCGCGCAGGGGGGCCATCGCCCCCCTCAAACCCCCTCATGCTCCCGCCACAACGTAGCAAACATTATAACTAGTTGTGCAAATAATATAACACATACCCAACAAACAACGTGGCCGATGCACTCAGTAGGAGGGTGCATAAGATGCATGGTACACCCTTAGCATGTACAAATCTAGTTTAGAATACATAATTGTAGAAGCTTCAAATTTAGATCAGCACTATATGGAAACAAAAGAAAATTTACAACAAGGTAATAATCAGTAGAAAGTGCAAGATTATGAGCTAAAAGAGGATGGAATCCTCATGTACGTGGGCAGTGTTTACGTGCCTAATTCTTAAGAGATGAAGAATATGGTACTAAAAGAAATGCATAATTTACCTTATGATGGGCACCCAGGTTATCAAAATACAATTGAGGTTTTCAAGAGCCAATATTTTTGGCTAGGTATGAAGAAAGAGGTGGTTGATTATATAGCCAGATGCTTAGAATTCCAGAAGATCAAGGTTGAGAATAGACATCTAGTTGGTTTGCTACAATCATTTCCCATTCTGGAATGGAAATGGAATTGGTGACAATTTATTTCATCACCAATCTCCCAGAACAATGAAGTAACATGATTCCATCATGGTGGTGGTGGATAAGCTCACTAAAGCTGCTCAGTTTTTTCCAATGAAGCTAACTCATAAGGAAACTAACATTGCAAATATTTATATGAGGGAAATTTCCAGGCTTCATGGTGTGCCTAACGAAATTCTTTCTGACAGAGATCCCAAGTTTACATCAAAATTTTGTAAGGGAGTATTCAAAGGATTTGGGACAAATATGAACTTTAGCACAACTTAGCATCCAGAGTCGGATGGGAAAACATAGAGGGTCAATCAGGTGATTAAAGATATGTTAAGGATGTATGTGATGGACCAACCATCAAAATGGGAAGATTATCCACACTTGGTTGAATTTTCCTATAGTAATGGGTATCAAGAATATTTGAATGATTCAGGAGGATCCAGGAATGCTTACAAAGGTCCAAGAATATTTGGAACATCCGTAGTGGTCCATAATGGTTCAAAAATTCTCAAAATTCAAATACACAAAATGCTCTCGAAAATACCATCAATGCGTAGAGCTCGGTGATATATTTCCAATGGTGGAAAAAATGCCTCAAACAAAGTTCGTATGAAAAATTTATGAGTGGTCAAAGTTCCAGTCAAACTAGGTCAAAGTTCAAAGTCAACATAGGCAAAAGGGTGACACATGTCACCACTACAAGGGTGACATGTGGTGCATGATGGTACAAGTGACATGGAACACGATTGTTGGTAGTTGATTGGGCGAGTAGTAACCTCCAGGTGGTCGAATTATTCATCAATGCGTGGCATGGATAATTCAATGAAAGGTCACCATGTGGTGACCTTCCATTGGCCTTTATGGTCATGGTTTATTAAAAATTTTGGGAGCTGACAAGGGTCGAACCCGCGACCTCCCAAAGACCTTACCAAAACTTTGTTTCCAATGCACCATACATTTAGCTCTTAACCTAATGTGGCAACAACTATATTTAAGTTTGAATTAAAGTTTGATTGGGCAACAAAAGGGCTGAGGGCCTAATCCCTCAACCCCTAGCCCTTAGTTTCTTGTATATTATATAACCAACATAATCACACAGAGGTTGTTAATATAACATATGGTTTTTAACCATATGTCAAACGGTTCCAACAAAAATATACCGATATTAATATATGGTTTAAACATACCATAAAAGGAGGAGAGGTCCACGATTTGGAACCCACATCCTCCTCCCATTTGTTACAATGACTTAACCATTTTCATCAAGGGTGTGTTTTGTTAGAAATCCCGCCAAATAAAAGGTTAAGGTGGAACACAAATTTCATAGGAAATTTAAGGGCCCTCACCCTATTTAATGGGTGCACGGACTGAGGTTTATACACACATTATTTTATGCAAATATTTGTCTCAAAGTGCATTCCCAAGGGTACATAGACTTTGAGATACACCGTAAAGTATGTCAAGAGGTCCCTTAGCGGAATTTCGAGAACTGTATACTCATTTTGCACGATTTTTCACAAGGAATCCAACAGTGCACTATGTTTTTTTCATTTGAGAAACATGTAAAAAGGTCAATGTAAAACACAATAATTTGAGCATCAATAAAGAGGTCTCTATTGGAAGCGGACCCGGAGATGTAGCCCAAATTGGGTGAACTCAGTTATCAAACTTGTGTATGGGATTTTCATTATTGTTGTTCATTTCATGCTCAGTTATTTGCAATTTATTTATCATTAAAGTGTGTATGGTTAGAAAGTATTTCACATGTAATTGCAATCAATCAAGTGATCATTATTATTTCGAAGATCAAGTAGATGTTTATGTGTATTTAAAATAATATGCATCTAAGGATTTTTTGGATCATTGAAGATGATACCATTTGAGGAATTATATGGTATAAAGTGCAATACACCACTGAGTTGGGACAACCAAGCAAGCAAATTCATGGTTGGGATAGAATTGCTCGGGGAAATGGAATATTAGATGGTGAAAATAAAGAAGAATTTAAAGTTTGCCTAAGACGTGAAGAAAATCTATGCAGATAAGGGTAGAACTCATAGAGAGTTTAAAATGGGTGACCATTTGTTCTTAAAATTGAAGGCCAAGAGAAGTTCATTGAAGTTGGGAAATTTTTCAAAGCTTGCAGCAATATATAATGGACCCTTTGAAATCCTGGAGAGGATTGGTCATGTTGCATACATGATTGCACTACCTGCATCCATGTGCATTCATAATGTATTCCATGTTTATTTTCTTAAAAATTATGTACATGATGCTAATCACGTAATTGATTGGAATGTGATTTAGGTGGAGCAAGAAGGAGACTTCCAAGTTTAAATGGTGTGCATATTGGATCGGAAATTAAAGATGCTATAGAATCAAGCAATAGGACTGGTAAAGGTCCTGTGGACCTATTATGGTATTGAAGATGCAACCTAGGGGCATGAATATGCCATGCAGGAAGAGTACCCGCATCTTTTGGAAGATTTTTGAAGATTTGGAAGGTACATGTGTATATAATGCACTGAGTATAGTGCATAAATAAGGGCAAGGGGAATGTAATACCCCTAGGATGAACCCTAATTGTAATGTACATATAGGCTAGTGAGATAGGATACTTTGGGCGAGTGTACCTTTGTATATATGTTTTGAGGCCAGAGTGCTTATGTGATTATTAGGATGGAGAGCCTAGATGCTAAGGGCCAGTGAGCATATCATTGTAATATGTAATCACACTCATATTGATTAATATAATGCATCATTGTTGCAGACCTATCAAACAAAATACTATGGGGGCATAGAACTCCACTAGAAGGGAAAGGGGGCTAAGAGTCTACGAAGAGGGGCTAAGCCAAGGGCTTAATCCCAAGGGAATATTACATCAACATTTCCGGTCTAATTTTATGATATTTTTTATCCTAAGTTCCTAAGGATGAGGATCGTGTTACGAAGTGGGGGCAAGGTAGTTCCCAACATGACAAGTGTCAAGCTGGGAACATGCATACTTAAAGTAAGAACTTGGTACATTTTCTGGGAGGATTCTCTCATTCACTCTTGCTATATGTACCTTCCTTCCATCCATCTTTGGTACTATACTTTGGGATCTTGGAGTTGATTGTAATCAGTAAATTTTGGTTAGTATGAGGAGAATAAGTGGGTTGTCAGGCCTGTTTTCATTCTAAAGAAATAAGTTTCCAGGCCCATGAGCATTCTCTCTGGGTGAGAGAAATATTGGGAATTGTTTTCCTTGTGTTGGGAAATAGATATAGGGCTCAGATATTTTTTTTCCTAGCCAGTTGTCGAAGCCCCAGAAGGGAAGTGGGGCAATCGAAGGATTGTTGAGCAAAGAAGGTGTACACTTCCTGGGGTGGGACAGGATATGGGAAATGAGAGGTTGTAGGCTGTGGGAAATGAGAGTATGTAGGCTAGGTTGTAGGCTAGATTATTTATCTATTGATAGACCTTATCCTGGCTTAGGAATCCTTCCCGGTGGAGTTTCTAGCCTTAGCTCAAGGGTAACTTGTTGCTGAGCATTTATGAGCAACAAAGTCTATGGTTGGGAGGAAAATATGAGGTATGCACGCAGTTGGTGAATTATTAAAAATATAAGTGTTATTTTATCTATGTTTTCATGCTATTTACTGTATGAATAGTTATATAAATTATGTATGTTTTACTATATATGTTTATGCACGAATTGTATGTTGTTTGCATTGAATAATTGTTGCATATGCAGAGCATGTTAGTTACAAAGTGGTATCAGAGCTAAGAATAGAGGTAATGGGAATCAGCTCGGTGGCTAGGTACGTTACATGGATATATATTATTGATTCCAACAACATCATTAGCTTCACATTATCAAGTCATCAATAGCATTATAAACATGAATTTTATCAAATCGATCATTGAATAATTGGGTTAATTCTATTGAATCTTCACTAATGAACACCATCATTCTTAAGTGAAATTGCCAATCATCTAATACATCACCAATTATGAAGTGTAGTAATTTATCTATTAATATCATCAAGGTCATCAACTATTATCAATAACATCATCGAGATCAAACCATCTTCATCAACAATCATATCAAAATCAATCATCAACATCAATGTCAATATCATTGGTCATCGAAATATCATTATAAGGTCATCAATACCATCAAATAAATATAATCAATGTTGTTATAATCATCAAACCACACAACACCATCATCAGAGTAATGCCACCATAATTATCAAATTTCATCGAGATCAATAATATTGTGGAATAAATATTGTCAAATTTGGAAGTACCATCAAAATCACACCACCAAAATCATTGATTTARATCAAAATCATTAATAACATTATCATCATCAAATCATTAATTTTACAACATTAATAAGAAATAATCAACACTAAAGTTCTACTCCTTCTAAGGTATCATCATCAAATCATTAATTTTACAACATTAATAAGAAATAATCAACACTAAAGTTCTACTCCTTATAAGAAGATTATCATTGTAAGGTGGCTACATTAACCAAGGAACATAATAACATTAGAAAAGGGGGTAAACCATGGTTCATAACCATTATGTATACTATCCCAAGCATTTATATGCATACATGAGGTTTGTAGTTTATAATTTCATGTTGATTATAAAATATTTTAATTACATTTATATAAAGTAAGTACATTCTAAGGTCGCAACATTATAATGCAATTCTTACTTTTGTAATTTTTATAAATAATTATTAAAATTACAATTTCTATTTTTATAATATGATATTGTGGTAATATATGTGTGAGTGAGACTCATAAAACAAACAAAGATACATATATTTATAAAATATATATTTTAGGTAAATGTATCAAACACTTTTTTATGAGATCTTTATTTAATGAATTTGTGATATAGCATTTTCATTTATGGGATATTAAAGAATATCTCAAATTTCACTAGATATTGATAAATACCTTCAAAAGTTTTTTTTGTTGAACTCCCCTCTATATACATGTTTTCAATAATAAAAACTCATATTTTTAGTATATAACTTTTTTTTATACCCCCAATACCTATAAACCTCCCAATACCCACATTGCCCCCCAATACCTACAAAATATTGACTCTATTTTTCACAATTAAAAAAAACTTCTTTATGAATGAACATGATAAAATATTAGTTAACAAAGTAAAACCCTCATAACTTTCTCTCACTTTAAATATGGTACTCAAGGTAAACAAGATTATTCAAATCTAAAGAATAATACAACAATACACTCATTAAAATATCAAGATATAACTTATTATAATTAATCTTAAGTGGAGAAAATAACACTATTTCTCTAAAATAACCGAACTAGGATTAATAGACAATGTGATGATAATATCATAACATGAAAAATTAATTTAATATATAATGTATATTTTATGGTTTTATATTATTAAATAATATTTAATAAACCTAAATTCATTATCATAAATGTCATTGTAACCTCCTTCCTCAACGATTATAAAGCCAAATTTGTCCAAGCCTAAGTGATAATGGTAAGTGGCATAAACATATTTATGATAATTGTTAAGTTAAATTTAAAATGGCAATAAAGAATGTCTTGAAACATATATTAGTAAATGATCTTGACTAAGAGTTGACCAAGAGATCACATTAATTGAATTAATTCTATCTTGATACTTATTTCCTTAAGATTATTTTACGAGTAATTGATTTGAATTTAAATTTCTTTGACTTTTTTTTAATTTATAAATATTCTATTGATTTTTAAAGTTTTTCTTTAATAAATTTCAAAATAATGTTGAGTTTTAATTGATTTAAATTTAAATGGCTTTGACTTTCATTTAATCTATAAATATTCTATTATTGATTGTAATTTTAATAAATTTCAAAATAATGTTGATAATTATATAAAATATAGATTATTTGATTTATTAATAGTTAATATTTATGATATGGCAAATTTTTATAATCTTTTCCATATTTTTGTACTTAAAAATTTTGAAATATAAAATACTTACACATCAAATTTTTTTTTAATGATTTTAATGACTTCAAGTTTTATATATATATATATATATATATATATATATATATATATATAAGTTGTCAATGATTACATGTATACATATTTTAGTTGATCGTTCAAATTTCATAAAATATTAAATAACTACTAAATATTTAGTACCTACAATATCAAGTATCTATTATGTATTTAATATTTTTCACATTTTTTTAATGATTTTAATGACTTCAAGTTATATATATATATATATATAAAAGTTGCCAATAATTACATGTATACATATTTTAGTTGATTGTTCAAATTTCATAAAATATTGAATAACTATTAAATATCAATATCAAGTATCTATTATGTATTTAATATTTTTAAATGGAAATGTTATTTTCTTATCCACATGTTATCTAGTATCTCATTGTTTTTATATCAACTGCAATGTCAACCATATTTACCTTAAAGTTAACAATGTCAACCAAAAAGTCACCACATCCACTAAGTCAACAATATCAATCATCATGCCAACCTTATAAACTATAGATAACAATAAATCCAACCATAACAAATTTAAAGTCAAATATGCCAAGTACAATGTCAACCATATCCACCTTAAAGTTAACAATGTCAACTATAAAATCAACCCTGCCAACCCTATTAACCACATCCACCATAAAGTTAGCCATATCTACCATAAAATCAACCATGTCAACTATAAATTCAACTTTTCCAACCATAAAATCAACCATATTCAATCGTATCAACCACATATAATCAAAATTATTGACAATTTAGACCATATGAAAGGTAATAATAAAGTGAAATACATCCACTATAAACTCAACCACATTCACTAAAAAGTCAATGATATTGACCTTAAAAGAAACCTTACAGAGTGTGGATAGTAATAAATTCAACCATTCCTTCGGCAATGTCCCAGACTGCCTCTTTCAGCAACTTGAGATGCTCAAAGTAGAGCTACGAGAGGCAGCCCCTGTGCACAAGACAGAAATAGACACCTGGGGCTGGGGACCCACAGGAATTTATACATCAACTAGAGGCTATGCTCTGCTCCAGCAACAACAAAATAGACCTCTCCCGGCAAGGTTCTGGTTGGAGGTTTGGGACTCGATGGCGATCCCGAAGGTAAA
>JASDQU010502365.1:0-24800 GCA_032191745.1 Picea mariana
TGGTCCACATATCTGCAACAGTTTCATTTGAACATCAAGTACAAGAAGGGCAACACCAATAATGTTGCAGACTGGCTCATCCAACCATCAATCGTGGTGATTAGCACCGTGCTCAACTCTTATGGGAACGAGACTTCCGATTGGTCGCTTCTCTACAAGAGCGATCCAGATTTCAACCACACATACAAGATGCTCTTGGAGGGTAACCGAGTTCCAAATTTTCACCTCCAGGATACACTACTATGTCACCTGGGACACCTTTGTGTTCCTTCAAGTGAGCATGCCAAGATGATTTGGGAAGTGCATTATAGTCAGGTCACTGGGCATTTTGGGGTTGAGAAAATAGTGGCAGTACTGCAGAAGTATTTCTATTGGCCAATCCTTCGACAGGATGTTGGGAAGTACATCAAATTCTGCACTACCTACCCCATTGCCAAGCTGACCATCAAGAAGTAAGGCCTCTATACTCCGCTGCCTACCCCTAGTCGACCTTGGGAATCCATCTCCATGGATTACATGTTGGGCCTTCCTTCTACTAAGCATGGAAACGACTGTGTTTTCTTGGTCATTGACAGATTCTCAAAAATGGCCATTATGGCAGCCTGCAAGAAGAATATCACAGCAGAAGCCACTGCTAAACTCTTCTTTGAATGAGTGTAGGTACACTTTGGGATCCCATAGTCTATCATCTCATATCGGGACAACAGGTTCCTCAGTACATTTTGGTCTAGCCCCTGGTCAATGCTAGACACCAAGCTCACCAAGTCCACAACTTTCCATCCCCAAACTGATGGCCAGACAGAGGTCGTCAACAAGATGATCGTACACATTTTGCGCATTTACAACTCAAAGAATCCATGGACATGGGATGAGATCCTCCCCTATGTACAACATAGCTATAACTGGGCTCTCCATAGCTCAACCAGCCACAACCCCTTTCATGTGGGCTTGGGATTCCAGCCATTATGTGCCATTGATGTAGCCATACCATTTGCATCTACTCAGGCTGATTAGTCTCATGTCCAGTCTAAAGCTGCCAAGGCGAACAACTTCATTAAGCACATTCAACACATTCGCCAATAGGTTCATGACATATTTGACAGATCCAATTCTAAGTACAAGCAGTGGCATGATCAACATCGGGTGCAACACAACTTCTAGGTGGGCGACAAAGTGTGGCTACATTTGCAGAAGGAGCACCTCGATAGACCCCACCACAAGCTTCACCCGCTATAATATGGGCCATACACCATCACCAAGGCTATAGGGGACAATGCCTTCGAGTTGAGTATCCCACCATTCCTTGGTCTGCACCTAGTGTTCAATGTGGATCACCTTCGACCTTACTTTCCACCTCTATTGGACAGATCCGACACGGCATAACAACTCACACCAACAGAGCTAAACCCAGACAACATGGAACAAGCCACAATTGATCGGATTATGGACACACAGACCAAGAACACTTTCCATCAAAGGATCCAACTATATCAAGTTGTCAAAGCAGGCCAACTCCTTCACCAGAGCAAGTGGCTCACCAGGGACCAAGTTCAACAGAAGTTTCCTCATCTCATGGAGGAACTCAACGCAATGGGGACCATTGCTTCCTAAGTGGGGAGGAATGATCCAGGTGGATATTGGTGGCCACCCGCCTATTCCACTTGGACCCCCACCATTGTTCCTTTCACTTTTTTAGTTTCCTTAATTGTAGCACAATTTACTATTTTTGGCAGTTTTTTAGGTCCTGAAGTTCTGAAGCCATTTTGAGGCCCTAAACGACGTTTTTTGGGCATCAAAATCCAACAAATATTAGTTTGTTCCAAACCATGATATTTTTTGTCAATATTTGTAGTCCTCGGATAGATATTTATAACGATCTATCATATGTGTCAAACTGAGATAGTATGCCAAAGTTACGACCTCGGGAAATTGATGTACCAATTTACCCCGACGGGGCCCATGTCTTGGCGTTTCATCTCCTAGGGTTAGGTTTTTGGATGTTTAGGGTTTCCATTGTTTCTGAATAATATATAGGCCTTTGAGCCTCATTGTAACACATATTTCAGAGGCCTATATCTGCCACATCTCTTCTTAGAGATAAGCTACCAACACCCAAGCTAGTTTATTTCTATTATGTCTGTAAACAAATTTCAGTTCTTTGATATTAATGAAATGAAGTGTTATTTCTGTTGCACCTTTGTATTCATGGTTATTTGTGTATTCTATTGCATTCCTGCATAAATTCATATCAAAGTACATGACCATGATGTTCATATTCATACTCGAAATCCTTGGAACCATGATTACAACTTAATTGACGCTGCAAAAATTCACTACTTGAGGTGCATAATGGATGGACCTCCTTATCAAATATAAACCGGTAAAGATGGAAATACCACCAACAAACAATTTTTTTTTTGTCCAAATAATATTATATCTTTGCCTTGAGCTTCACCTCCTGAACACTGCCTCTTCTAGGAGGTGAAGCATTGATGTAATAACTGACCATGCACGGATTTAACTATAAATATCAAGAATTTTGATCATCCCAACATGTGTAGACCATTTGCTGAGATAAGACCATAAATGTATTGAAAAGATCATTAATATTTAACACCCCTCTTGAATTTTCAAGCATGCATGTTTCGAGAGGACCATACAATAAACCGATAGTTCCATGCACACCTGACCATGGCACATAATCACATGAAACAACAAACAGATCAACATCGTAGTGAAAGAAGTTTTGAAGTAGGGGATTGGGTGTTTTTAAGACTACAACCGTACAAACAGATGTCCCTTAAGCAAGCCAAAAAGGATAATAAATTATCACCAAAGTACTATGGCCCTTATAAGGTGTTGCAAAAGATTGGTACTATGGCATACAAATTGGAGTTGCCTGCATCTTCACGAGTACACCCAGTTTTCCATGTTTCATGCTTAAAGAAGGTTATAGGCGACAAGATCCCAATTCAAACTATATTTCCATAACTTGATGAGGAAAGAAAAATCATATTGGAGCCTGAAGCCATCACTGACACAAGAATTCACCAGTTGAGGAATAAATCCATTTCAGAGTATCTCATTAAATGGAGGAAACTATCGGCTAAAGATTCCACTTGGGAAGATGAGTCTTTCATACAAAAGCATCCAGAGTGACTCAAGTGTTGCAGACAACACTTGTCTCAAGGGGAGGGGCATGTTAAGCCCTAATATTGGCTCATTACCCCTTAATTGGGGCATATTACATTAGTAATGTTATTTTATTTATGTCGGCTTTATTCCATTAGTTGTAATTATACCTCCTAGTCTCCTATATATACCAAGGAGACATTGTCATTTGGAATCATCTTGTACTTGAACATTTATGTGGGGTAAAAGGAGGTTGCCCCCTCGAAGAGGCTTATTATCTGAAATTATCTTTTTTTCAAGGCATTGAGTACTTATTCTGAGGTTTTTCTATGCTATATTGATATTTGGTTTTTAACAGTGTAGTAGTCAAAGACCCTTCTCTCTGATATGCCCTAGTATTTGATGCCACAACATAACCTTTTCTCTAGAGACTGTAGGATATTTTTCTTCTTCGGCTCCAATATCAGGAACAATGGAACTATTACACCCATCACTAATAGTGCTTCCTTGCAGCTTATACAAAGTTCCAATATGAACTCCCTTCAACAATACCATTGCTCCTCGAACCATCCTGCAAGTTTCCTTTTCAAATACTATTTTTACCCATGTATTGTCCATTTTGCTTACAAAAATCAAATTTGTGGCCAATGCTAGGATGTGAAGAACATGAGGAATTGTTGTAATCCTTCCATCTATGAGCCTCAACTTGAATCTTCATTGTCATGTGATTCTGGTTACCGAGTCATCACCTAGAAAAACATTACCTCCATCATACCTTTCATATTCACAGAACCACTCCCTGTGGGGAGTCATATGAAAGGATGCACCTAAGTCAACCAACCATGCCTCATGATATGCATGTGTTCTTAAAGAATCCAAGTACACATCCCCTCTTTCTTCCTTGGAGGTATTTTATTCTACAGAGGAAGCACCTTCAGATCCCTTCACTCTCTCAACGTTCTTGGATCTACATTGCTTCTTGAAGAGCCCTTCTTTTCCACATCTCTAGCATATCTTTACAAACTTTCCAGGAGATTTATATCTACCCTTAGATTTAGATCTCCCACTTAAGGACTTAGATCTATTTCTTTTCTCAAAGCATCCTCTTGCAAATAATGCATCTGTGCTCTGTCCTTCCATGTTCTTTCGTCTCATCTCCTCCGAAAATAAGAATGGGACCACATCATCGAAACTCAAGGTAGTTGTATTACTACCTATGGCCACAACCAAACTATCCCATGAGTCTGGTAAAGAGAACAATAAACTAATACACTTATCTTCATTTGAAATTTTAATTTCAACAGATAATAATTGACTTACAACAGTATTGAAGGCATTCAAATGCTCTGTCAACAAGTCTCCATCTCTCATCCTCAAGTTATATAGCTTCTTCCACAGGAACAGTTTATTTACTAGGGACTTAGATTGATACAAGTTCCCCAACTTATCCCATAACTCCTTGGTAGTAGCTTCCCTTGACACATTTAGTAATATTGAATCTGAGAGACATAATCAGATTGTGCTCTTCACCTTCTGATCCAAATTTTTCCAGTCATATGTTGACGTTACTATAGGTGCAGTACTTGGATCCGCAACGATCCACTAATCATTGTCTACCAACACATATCCCTTCCTTATCTTCCACAACTCAAAACTTTTCCCATTAAATTTCTTGATCTCTATTTTCAAACTGCTCACCATTTCTTTTCACTTGAAGAATCAATACCGTAGATCTCCCACTATAACAAGGCTTATCACAATCCTGAGCCAAACCCATGACTACAAAGGCATCCCTCTGAAGCGAATAATTTCTCTGATACCAAATGTAGATTTTAACATTGTACAATTATTTACTACAAACAAATTTTGAATAAAAAAATAGAAAATATACAATGGAAAATACAAAAATTACATAGAGATTTCCCCCCTGGAAACTCAAACCGGGAAAACCAACATATTCTATATTCATTCACATCATACATTTTTTACAATACAATATACATATAGGATCTCGTAGCATCCAAAACCCTAATCCAATAACCCAGATTAGTCAACAACCCTAATTCCTTAACCGGAAATAGAAAACCATCAGCGAAAACCATGTGTAGAAAAACCACCCAAAATGGACGCAAAAAACTGCCAAAAATAAGTTTTTTAGGGGCATTGCCCCTGAACCACCACCCAAGGGGGATCCTTCCCCCCTACGCACCCAACACAATGTAGACACTAGTTCTAACCATGCAAAGAATATAACACATACCCAACAATCAACACTAGTTTGTAAGTTTGGCTACTAATATCCGGGTGTGAAATTTTTTGTATCTCTATCTGTGTATTGTGTGTCTTATCTTGTGTTTGCACCCTCTTCATCCTCATTCCTTTTCCTCAACTAGAACATTCTCATTGTTCCTTGGGATCACCACTCACTTCTAACAGAAGAAAACTCTTCGGGGTCAAGTTCTCGAATCGAAGGGGAAATTCTAGGTGCTTCTAAATGACAACTACAATCGACCCATCACTCCTCCAAGTACAATTCTGAAGGAAATTATAACTACTCCAACTACCCGATCTGAATTCCATTAGCAAGTTTCTTGTGGTCAAGGCAGATAGGGTACTTTGGGTAGGCTATGAATTCAAGGTCTTGCAGGTGTGAGTTGGGTTTTTGGGAAAGCTTCCTATTTTCTTCATATAAACTTCCTAATCCCCCCCCTCACCACCTCCCACTCATGGTGTCATGGCCAATACTACAAGGCTTCCCTCTCAGTCAGTTGATTTGTGTGTTTTTTTATTAACATAAGCATAATTACAATCTTTATCAATTACAATGCATGAAGTCTCAAACTAATTGTAGACTTGGGGGAAAACAGGGTGTTACATTCCCCTCCCCCTTAAGGATACATAGTCCTTAGTGTTTTTAACACCATATATACAAATTTATATAGAAAAAAAATGGATGTGCCACCTTCATGGCATCTTCTAGTTCCCGCATTGCCTCATCTTCTCCAAAGTGTTTCCATTACACTTTGACTTGCATGACTACCTGGTTCTCGAGCAATGTCTCTTGCTTGTCCAAGATGTGTTGAGGCTTGAGATGGAATTCTCCCTTTGGTTCCACCTGTATCATAGTTCAATCAATAACATGATTAGAATCATGAATATACTTCTTTAATAAGGATACATGGAACACACTATGAGCTCTAATAGTAGGTGGCCGGGAAAGTCTATATGCCACTGGTCCCACTCTTTCCAGGACTTCAAATGGTCCACAATAGTTGGGTGCTAACTTGGCACACGTTCCCATTCTTAGGGAGCTCCTTTTGGGTTTCACTCTGATATACACATGATCTCCCGCCTTAAATTCCTAATGATATATTTTTCTATTTGCATAGATTTTCTATCTATCCTGGGATACTTTTAAATTCTGACTTATTTTGATCACCTCTTGCTCCATGTCTCTTAAAATATCTGGTCCAAGTTTGATCCTATCCAACGGATTGTCCCAACTAATTGGAACTCTGCATTTTCTACCACACAGAGCCTTGAATGGGCTCATCTTCAACGATTCTTGATAACCATTGTGGTAGGAAAACTCTACCAAAGATATATATTCTCCCCACTATTTGGGCTAATGCATGAAAAACATCCTTAACATATCTTCCAACACTCTATTTAACCTTTCGGACTAACCATTTGTTTGAGGACGGTAGGTTGCGTTGGATCCTAGTTGTGTTCCAAATCTCACAAACAAGCTTTTCCATAAATTCATTACAAATTTCACATTCTTATATGAAATAATAGTCTTAGGCATATATGCAACCTGTAAATCTATTTCATGAAAACATCAACAACATATATTGCTTTAAAAGTGGATTTAATTGGAACACAATGAGCTACCTTGCTTAGTTTATCCACCACTAACATGATTGCATCATGTTGCTTAATTGTTCTCAGCAAACCTATGATGAAATTCATGGAAATAGTCTCCCACTCCATTCTGGAATTTGCAATGGTTGCAATAGTCCTGCAGGGTGCTTATGTTCAACTTTAACATGTTGACACTCGAAGAACTTTGCAATATAGTCTATAATGTCCTTCTTCATTCCTTTCCAGCAATATAGTTGTCTTATTGTCATTATCAGTTTTTGATAACTAGGATGACCCACATAAGGTCTACTATGAAATTGCACCATAATGAGGTGTTCCATTTTTGTTGAATCAGGCTCATACAACCTGTTGTTATACAACAATATATCATCAACTATAATTTGGTATTTCTCATACTTCTTCATGTTTGGATCTTTCTGCAAACTTTATTTTACCATATTGAAACATTAATTATCTTGCAAGAGAGTTTTGATCCTCTGCTTAATGTCAAACTCACATACACTTGTATCTCCTAGGTGTAATGTTTGCACTCTTTGACTGAGTTCATTTTCCACTCGGATTTCTTTCCATTTTATATGTTTAATATTGAAATCAAACTCACTGATTAGCACCATCCATCTAGAATTTCTAGCATTCAATCATGGACGATCAAACAAATATTTCAATCCACAATGATCTGTCATTAAGAGAAATCTTCTCCCAAGAATTTAACTCCTCCACATCTTTTTGATGGGTCTAAATTTGCCTGACAAAAGTAAGGGGTACTCCCTGATACATTATCCCAACTAGACTATGCACCATTTGGATTAGGAGTCTCATCCAGAATTTGGTTGGTTTCCATTGATATTGTTTTGGGGGTTTTGGCTGGTTACGGACCAATTTTCCTATGATGATGGATGATGAGTGGATATGCAATGCAAATATGTAGATGAAGACTATGTATTAAATGCAAACTAATCTATTACTAATCTACTTTAACCTATCCTAGATAGGAGTAAACTAATGTAACTCATGAGTTGAAAATGAAACTGAATCCTGTGTAAACTCCTACACATATAGCAAGAATAGAAGAGAAGAATAAAAAAAAAATGTGTACACATACATATAACAATATTAGTCTAAATTACAACAATGCACGCATTAATAACTCAGAAATCTCAAGGCATAAAGATATTCAAAGAAACACTTAAAACTGTAGAATATCACATATTGCATAAGAATTAATCCATAGACAAACTAGCATTTTTACATTACATATGAACAACATTGATATTCACTTGAAATAATTCACCACTTAGATTTATTCACACATAAATAATTCCTTCTCCAAAAGTTGTCCCCGAGGGCTTCTCCTTATTAGAAATTTCAGCAATAATACATGAAAACTCTAAAACAACTCTCCAATTTTAGTAGACATTGTGTTCCCAAAATAGTTCCTAAATAGACAATGTTTGAAGAGTCAAAAGCCCCTTTCAAATGGGGCTCTACTCTACTTTATACAATTTTTGAAGTAACTCCTAGGTGACTCTTCAACTTCTTCTTGAAAAAGGGGTTACAAAAATGGTTCAACTTCCTATTCCTAATGACAAGTGTGTAATAAGGACAAATTTGTGGTTGGTTGAGAAAAAGAAAAAATACAAAAAAGGTGTTGTCATCATTAAGCCACTATTTCATCTTCATTCATGGTTTTTTGTCCTTGATGTATGTTGTCCAGATCTCTAGTTGGTCAAATAGGGATATGATTATCCTGTAAACTAGTTTCTCCAAAGATGCATTGTTCATGGCCACACTATCTTCCAGGGTGCTCATGTTTTTTGCTAGTGTGGTCATGAAAGCTTGTATCATGGTATGGAATTTTACTGGTGGTAGCAAGTGTTGGTATATGAGGTTAGTGGTGATGGTAGTGGCTGCTTCAACTACTACTTTCCTTTGATTCATGATGTCATGCACCTTGTCTACCAGCTCCTTTGTCACAATATTTTTTCCCAGCTTGTCTAGCTTTGGTAGTCTGCTGCTTTTGATCAATTCCTGCACAACTTTGTGTATCCTTGAGCATATTGCCAATGATTTAGTAACCTCCCTATCATCTTTCTACCCCACCTATTGACAATGGTCAAGCGTACACAAGTTTGTTTTTCTATCTGATTTTGATGGTCTATATAATTCTGGAGGTGTGTTGGGATTTTCAGCTATCCATCTGTCGATGTCATCAATTCCTTCTCGGATAGTTTTCTATTGTGTCATCTTTGTCTGTATCTAATTGTTTTTCTCAATGATTATTACAACTGATTTTTGAAAGAGGTGCAGGTTGGCATACATGTCTATGATGTATTCTTCTAGCTCACTTCTAACCTTTTCTGCAATATCCTTGAAACTTTGAACTCTTCTTTCATCAATCCTAACTTGCTGAAGATTGTCTTCCATCTCTTTGATATTTGCTTATTTCTCTTCATTATGTTTGCATAGCATTTGAATGTTGTCTACACTAGCGTTCATAAATGCGGAGCCAACTGTAGTTGTATCTATGGGATCTTCCCTTACATCTCTCGTCACAAGAACATGTGTGACAACCGAGATAGGCATTCCTTCTGTCATCGACACTTTCTTCACCTATTCCTGCACAATTCAACACGTCTTGTTGTCATAGGTGAAGCTCCTTAAGTCAAGTACCTCACTTGGTTGGAATGGCTCACAGATCCCAAGCCTTAAATCACCACCCGATATGTCAGTTCCCATATCTATAGTAGACATTTATGGGATATATATTTCCATTAGGTGAGTGTCACCCCCTCTGTCTTCTGCCTCTTTCTATTGTATCTCAACCTTAGTTGCTTTGTCAGCTGCCTCTTTAGCTACCTTTTCTACTTGTTCTGTTGCGGTCATTGCTATTGCTTCCTTTGGTGTTTCTTCCCTTTGTTTGACTTTTCGCTTTGCTACATCTTTCACATCTGCCTCAGCTCTAGCCTTGGCATTTTCTACTTCAATGTTTCACTTCTTCTTTCTTGCATCATTTTTCCTTTTTAAGACTTTCTCTTTGTCCCTCCTTTTTTTATCGACTAGTTCTTCCTCTACCTCTTCTACTAAAACCGAATGTATCAAGGAGGAAGTACGAGGAGATTGCTCAACTTCTTCTTCCTCTGATTTCATCTTAGCTTCTTATCTAGATTTATCTTCATCTATGATCCTTCCTCTTAGTTGGTCACGCCTGTTGAATATGACATCATCATAGGTTTGGTTGTTTTGGTGCACGTCTTCCTCTTCCCAAATATCTGTGGTATACTCCTAAGGCATACTGATCTTGTTGAAATGTTCTCTTATAGTGTTTTTTGGGTCATGCCTCATGTATCTCTCTTCCCTGAAGTGATAAGAAAATAAGGTATTTACCTTTGCTTGGGCCTGCTTAGTATTTTCAAAGAAGTAATTTCCAACATACAATGGCAGTGAGGGCCAAATTGCTTTCTTTAGTCAGTATAACATTCCTCCAACTCCATGTATGATGGTTTGGTATGCCACTTCTTGGAGTATGAGCTTGTCGAGTACAAACCAGGGAAGCAAATGGAGTGGTTACATTACACTATATACCCTTATATAAGTTCCATGCTCCATGAGACACTAGTCCCCAATTCTCCTTATGAACACTATGGCCTTGTTAGTCATGCATGGGGGAGTGGTGTAGAAAATGAACTCGTATAATGCAGCCAAAAAGTGTTCGCATATCCTTTGGTATTACGTGCGGTACTTGTGTTCCCAAAGCACCTTACAATATACATGAATCATTGGGTCAGATGGTTTCCAACTCCACCCCATCCTAGGGTATTTGTGAGTTGTGCACATGATTTCCAACAAGTACGAAGACATATGGAAGCTTGGAAATGTTCCTGGTCTGGATTCCTTTACCGTAGAGATGGTCACCATGAGATTCTCAGACAAGATATCTGCTCAGTTGAACAATTCTCCCTCATTTTCTCAATAGTATATTAAAGGCATGTAAAATAGGGAGAATTGCAATGCATCATCTTCCCCGTATAATTTGCACAACATGGCTACTAAATACTGGTAGGGCCTTCTTAGGGCACTTTTGGGATATCCACTTTTAGGTCTATACTTGAATTTCTTGTCTTCCCTATACCATTTGGGGAAGAGGTCCTTTAGTGTGTTCTCAAACTCACTAAGGATCTTATTATCCAGTCTCTTTCTTTTTTTCTCATTATGATAAAATTTGGCCAAATAATCTGGCCTGTATTATGCAATGGGGTCTTTCCTTGTGTTGTAGATGTATTTGTCATTTACATCTATGTTATTTAGGATACATGTGATGAAATAAACACATGGGAATACTGATAGGAGTGTTTCTACTCTAAATATTCCTAAATTCCTTATATTCTTGAATACTTGAAGTTCGCTCGGGTCTTCAGCTTCGACGAAGAAATTAGATTTTTTGAACATATGGTATATTTCTCTCCATTTCAATGTATCCCCATCCTTTTTCAGTAGTCCTAATGTATCATCATATGTGGCTCTGACGATTTTTGTCTCACCCTCTGCTTGTTGGCCACTATCATAGGCCTCAACTACAAATTCCTTGCTTGTTGTTTTATTTCAAGGTGACATATTTGACCCTGCAATGAAAGATGAGTTTAGCGCATATATTAGAATATAACATACAATTGAATGCTACTAAAGAGTTTGAATTACCATAGGAATCATTAGTGTCACCACTACATAAGGAGTCGTCATCTAAGGATATTAAAGCAATGGCAGGCATGTTGGACCAACTTGGTCGAAGTTTGAGGAAGAATGGGTGAAAAGTATTCTCAAAAGGCAAAATCGAAGGTTTAAAGATTAGCTCCTTCGATGAAAATCGAAGGAGTTCATGCTAAAGTTTCTGAAGTGAGATAGTTTTGGTTGACAGCGTTAATAACAACTCCTCCGATGTGAATCATAGGATTTAACTTTAACTACTCAGATACACAGGTGAAGTTGTTTGAATTAGTTCCAATCAATAAAGTTAAGAACAAATCCTTCGATGTGAATCATAGGAGTTAACTCTAACTTCTCTGATAACACATTGGAGGAGTTAACTTTTGCGCTTCCAAAGTGAGATAAGGATTGATAGAGTTACTTGGAACTCCTCCGATCATATTGGAGGACTTAACTAGAAATCCTTCGATACGATTGAAGGGGCTATTGTTCAAAGGTATGAGCATGGGGTAATGGTCGGGGAAATTACTTATAACTGCTTCGACCGTATCGAAGGAGTTAACAAGAAATCCTCCAATATGATCAGAGGAGTTGCCAACAAATTTTCAATGAAATCTTGCAGAAATGGAAAGCATCCGGTCTAGACTTTAGGGGTCCGAATGAGAGTGGAAGACAACTTATGTGCCTTGTTCTTTGCATAGAGACCAGGGTTGGGATTCCAGCAAAAATTTAGTCAATGAAAGGTGCCTTAAAGATTCGAACATCGTGCAGGGAAAACGTGCTGCGATGTTTTCATAAGGGGTGCAAGAAATAAGTTTCACATGGTTAGGTAACCACTATTCATGGAGAGGACTAAGGATAGGGTAGTGTGAGGAACAAGGGAACGACGTAGAGAATAAAAGAAGAAGCGTGAAAAAAAATGAGAAACAAACCCTAACCCTAGAAATACAAAGAAATGTGTTTGTACCTATCAACCTAATGCCACGTGGAGGACGGTGATAAGTCATGAGTTTGGATGCGATGACCTGAAACTCTCTAGATCTGAAGTAAATTCCTCCCATTTCATCTTTTTGGGAAAGATAATGAAAAAATCGACTGTTTGATGTATATATAGATAATGGAGTATTTCATTGAATGCGAGGTAGGTGGGGTGGTTAAGGTCGAAATAATTGGGAGGAATTTCCTCGATAAACATAAGAGAACTTAGTCGGAAGTCCTTGGATGTTCATTGGAGAACTTGCCTCAAATTCCTTCGAATACATCGAGAGACTTGTAAGAAACTTCCCTGATGGGAATCAAAGAAGTTGGACCCAACTCCTTGGATTCCATCAGAGGCGTTAGACCCAACTTTGCACGATGGGGAAGGCTATGGGAGGTAAAGAGGGGAACTCCTCCGATGTACATTGAAGGATTTAGCTGGAACTCCTCTGATGTACATTGGAGGAGTTAGAACTAACTTGGCCGATTTCTCTCAACTTGCTAAAAATGAAAATTTTCAAGTAGTTCCTTTACACATGCTTTCTTAAGGTGAATAGGATTTCCCTGAGAGACTTGAGGTAAAGAGAGGTCAAAGAAAACATCTTTTTACATAAAAAATTAAGGGGATCCATTTTCTATAGAAGATGCAAATACAAGTAAAGGAAAATGGAGGGTTGTAGTGCATGTCACAACACATATTTAATGCATGTACAATGGCTGCAAGCTCTAAGTCATGGGTGACATATCATTACTCATGCTCATTTATCTGTCTTGATTCATAACAAATCACATGTCCTTCTTGCATAAGGGCTCCACCGAGCCCTTCCTTTCAAACATCAATACATAAAAATAAATATTTCTCAGGGTCTGCAATATTTAAAACATCGGTATTGGTCAAGAGGTGTTTCAGCTGCTGAATGATAACTTCACACTCTGCTGACCATACAAACTTCACCCATTTCCTCTATAATGATGCAATTGGATGACCAATCTTGGAAAATCCTTTAATGAATCTTCTGTAATATCCAACTAATCCCATGAGTGATCTTACCTTAGCTACATTCCGAGGGGCTGGCCAATCCATGATTTCCTTGATCTTTTCGGGATATACTACCACTCCCTCTTCTGATATGGTGTGATCTGAATACTGAATTTCCTTCTAGAAGAAATCACACTTTCTATATTTGGCATATATATGGTGATCTCTTAGCAACTTTAATATACCAGGATATCATCAATGAACATCAGAACGAACTTATCCAAATATCTGCTGAGAACGCTTCTCATAAAACACATAAAAGTGGCCACTGCATTGGTAAGCCCAAATGGAACTACCAAAAACTCATAGTGTACATACCTTTTCTAAAATCTATTGTGTGGATGTCTTCATCCTTAATCCTGACTTGGTGATATCTCGATCTCAAGTCAATTTTAGAAAAGATTGTAGCTCCTCTGAGCTGATAAAAAATATCATCGATCTTGGGGAATGGGTACATGTTCTTGATGTTCATCTTGTTCAATTTTTGGTAATAAATACACAACCACAATGTACCATCATTTTTCTTCATGAACAGTGAAGGTGCTCCCCACGGGGATACACTCAGACTAATGTACTCTTTATCCATTATTTCTTTTAATTTCTCCTTTAACTCTATCAACTCTGGTGTACTCATTATGTAGGGTACTTTTGATCTTGGTACTTCTCCTGGTACAAGATATATTGAAAAATTGAGATCTCTCTTAGGAGGAAGTCTAGGTACGTCCCATGGGAATACATATCTAAACTCCCACAACACCGGGTGATCCTCAATCTTGATCTCTTTACTCTCTATTGCATTGAGTAATAACATTGCATACAAAGGACACCCTCTTCAAATAAACTTTTTGAGTTGCAGTGGCGATATCTTCCTCACCGATATAGGCTTTTGAATTCCTTGGAACACCCTCATGTTGCATTCATTGTCTTCACATTCCAAGGTATTGTCATGTAAGTTCAATCTTGCTTTATGGACAACTAACCATCCCATGCCTATCAACACATCATATGATCATAAGGGTAGGATTTTTAAGGTTTCTTGTGTATGCAGTCCACTCATTTCCAATGGGGATGCCTCTATCACTTTTGTTACCTTTCTCTTAGTTCTTGTGGCTAACTGAACCAACCAAACTTTTGCATGCTTTTTCCTCTATAAGGCACATGCTTCAACAACCCGGGGTGAAACATAGCTAAGGTTAGAACCAGGGTCAATCAAAACATAAATGAGTTGTTTGGAAATTATACCTTCCAACTCCACCACAAAATCTTGGTGGTCTGCAATGTCCCTCAGTTGAAAACATTTAAACATTTTAATTTTTGATAGTTTATGTTGTGGAAGTATTGAAAAAGATTTATGTGAAATTATGACACCATAAACATTGATGATAAATATTTTGTAATCTTTATTTTTAATTTATTTAATTAACAAGAAACAAATTGATTAGAGAATCTAGTTACAAAGAGTAAATCATTATTCCATGGGTGATTGAAAAGGATGAAAAACACCAAAGTAATTATTGTCCATGGGACAAGTGAAACCCTACTTCGAAAGGTGTGGGATGTGAGGGAACAAGCTAACACAAAGTTAGGCCAAGAAGATTCCCTAGGGTTAGGGAGGAGGCCAACTTGAAAAGACCTAGACAAGCTATTATATACAAGCATGTTATGAGGCATGACACTGCTAAGTACTTGTGAGGAAATCGGTTTCATGGTTTTGGGCATAATCAAACTCTGAAAAATCAAAGAACAAGTAACTTTGGTTGTTCGTGTCTATGGTTGGGAGGACCTAGTTCTTTAATTAGTTTGTTTTCAGTTATTGAAGCAGGCCCATATATGTTATTAAATTTATTTATCTTTTCTCTGTTTATTATTTATTACATTAACTGTAAATTACACAGTGTTTGTTCAGCAGAAAAATTTACAAAATTTATAGCTTTTGTACCTAAACGAATAGTGTGTTCTTCTTGTCACTAAACTACTCGTATAAGTATTCATTAAAATACCAGTGGAATATTTCTACTTTGAAAATAATATTTTTTATAATTATTGCAATGAGAAATAAAAAAAAGCATAAAAGAGCCTATAGGTTGATATAGTTGTGAAGAGTTTACTATTATTTCAGTGAGAAAGAAAATAATATCTAGTATTCTTTTATTTTTAAATAGGTTTGATCATTTAAAAGAAGAAGTCTAAAAAAATTCAAAGAGATTATTGGATAGAAATACAAGAACACAATTATATACAATAGATTATCTAGTAAACTATTATGTGCATTAGTTTCATATTGTTTTATTTTCATAAACAACTTGTTAAAAAAAATGTAAGAGAAACTCTTGACTAGCATATATTATAGCAAGTGAAAAATAATGATTCTTTTGACATTAAAATGAATCAAGACCATGGTATCCAATGCAAATTTCATAGACAAAGAATATTTTCTATACAAAATAGAGTGTAGAGATAAAAATAATATAATAGTACAAGAAAGACTCTGGGTTTAACCCATTAAAACAAGGTATTATAACCAGAGCTTAACCCAAGACATAGCATGTTAAATGAGCCAGCGTGGAAGCGGAGGACAGCTGGATAAGCCAGCACAAATTTTGAAAAAAATGCTTTGGAATTGTGCGCGATCTTAAATGAGCCATTTATGAAGGAGCGCACTTGTATCTTGTAATGGACCTTAAGCAGATAGCTCTTGTCCTTTAGTAGATAGATGACATTTAATATAGTTAATGCAGGTAGATAAGATTTTAATTCATAGATTAGACAATTTAGGAAGCAAGAGGGAAAATAGGATATAGACACCCTCATTGCGTATTGTAACATTCTTCTGAAGCAATTGGAGCAAGGAGAAGCAGAGAGATGTGTAAAAACACCCATGTACAGGCATTTGAATTAATAGAAAGCTTTGATTCAAATTCATGGTCTGTGTTGTTCTCTGTGTATTGATGTTAAATATGCTCATGAATGTTTTCTTCCTGTCATACATTTGCTTTTATATGCTGTGTATGTGATTTCATGTATAAGTTGAAGTCTGAGAGGGAGATGAAATGAATTTCAATTGTTTCTCTATTTGAGCAAGAGATTCCTGCAAGGAGTGCAGTCGAATTGTCCACAAAGAGTGCGTTGACGGAGGGGTTCAATTAGAGATAGATTTTGTTCTCATTTCCTCGAAGGTGCAGGTTGGACACAAAGCCATGCAAGGAGTGCGTAGGCCGGGAAAAAGACTCAGGGTTACGAACCTAGGTGAAGGCTGAAAGACTGCTGCTGCAGGAGAGCGCAGAGTCGAAGACTTCAACACTTAGTCGTGATTGAAGATTTGTCGCAAGGAGTGTGGGCAAGGAGTTTCATTTTGAGAACTTAAAGAAGTGGGGAAATCTCAGGAGGTATAGAACCTTGAGTAATCACCAAGGGAAGCGCAGACAAGTTGTGCCTGGAAGGCGTGCAAGAAGTGTCGCGAGTTACGCGCAAGCAGACGGGTTCCGCAGAGGAACACTTAGTCATTTGGTGGATGAAGAAAGGGAGGAAGGACGATCGAAATCCTTCGGGGAGACCCCGCGAATTTTCGAGGGCCGTTAGATCTCGCGGAGGTGCAAGGAGGTTATGGTGAGAACGTCCGAAGGTTTAAATCTCAGGAGGGTCAGAGTCGTCGATCTGAGTCACAAGGACCATCAGATCTACACATGACATCATGTATCGGGGATTCGCGAGTCGAAACTCCAAGTTGTTGCAACAAGAATTGTGGTATCGCGATCCGCGATATCCCAATGAGCCCAAAACCATCCATTATTTGGGACGCGTGTCAGGAGATTCCAAGGAGTCGAGGCTCGGAGCATCGGGGATTTTAGGGACAAGGTATTCTTGTAGTGTGGAATCATGATACGCGATATCCTGACATGTCAAGAGATAGTGTGGGCCACAGCAGGGTTAGTGGAGGATAGGTGGCGTACCATATCGGGAATCGGGAAAAGGCAAGTCCCGAATCCATTGACATCAGGATTCGCCATCCCGTGAAATCCAAAATCCCAATAGAAGTGACAGGAGGTGGAAGATTTAAATCATGCGTGTGCGTCGGAGTCTCGTCACGTCGGGTATCAGAAGTCGATAAAATCATAGTGCTTGATATCGCGGGTAGTGAAATCGTGATAAGGAAAGTACTGACTGGGAAAAGTCAGCGTTGACTAGCTATCGGGTCTTGGGGATTCGAGAGCCCAGTGATCGATCTTGGACATCACGAAGTCACGAGTCCCGATTTCCCGATAAGTAAAGCAAGGGGAATCGTGCGAAGAGATTTGTGTGTACAGATTTTTCCGATAGGAAAATAAAAGAACCTTGACGTTCTTCGGGCCGTGAGAAGAAGAAGATCTTGTGTAAGCGGATGTGCCTACGGGTGCGACTGCATTAGTTCTGGTATCACAAATCTGTTCTTCAAGGAGGTCATTCAACTTCATGGACTGCCGAGAAGTATAGTTTCGAACAGGGATACAAAATTCATAGGGCATTTCTGGAGGACCTTATGGAAGAAGCTGGGAACTAACTTGATGTTTAGTTCAGCTTATCATCCTCAGACAGATGGGCAAAAAGAAGTGGTGAACAGAAGTCTTGGAGACTTTCTAAGAAGCTTGGTGATAGAGCACCACAGCAATTGGGACCACATATTGCCGCAGGCAGAGTTTGCATACAATGACTTAGTGAATCAGAGCACAGGGAAGAGTCCATTCCAGGTTGTCTACAGTATGCATCCAAGAGGAGTTTTTGAATTGCGAGATTCAGAATAGACTGCGACTAGCAGTGCTAGAGCAGAAGAGTTCGCAGAAGCGATGAAAGAACTTCATGGCCAGGTGAAGCAGCGACTACAAAATTCAATTCAGGAGTACAAGCGCAGAGCCGATTAGCGGAAGAGACAACTTCAATTTGAGGTTGGTGAATTAGTTCTAGCACACTTAAGGAAAGAAAGGTTCCCGAAGGGGACATACAATAAATTAAAGATGAAGAAAATTGGGCCATGCAAGGTCTTGAGAAAATTCGGAGAAAATGATTATGAGATCAAGCTACCAGATGGGATCGGAATATCTCCTATATTCAATGTGGCAGATTTATACCCATATAAAGCTGGGGAAGCAGAGACTGGAATTGAGCAGCCAATGATCTAGTGGATGAAACATATGCCAGTTGTAGAGAAGCCGCAGATGGAGTGCATACTGGACAAGAGAGTGGGTAAGAAGACCAGGAGGAAAGAATACTATGAGTATCTGGTCAAATGGAAGGACCATCCAGTGGAAGATGCCAGCTGGGAGACTGAAGCAGAGATACAAAAGCATGGATAGATCATGCAGGAGCTCATGGACAAGAGCCCATGAAAATTTTCGAGCGAGGGATTATGATGCAGGAGCATCGCCAACTCATCAAGCGAGCCAGCGTGGAAGCGAAGGACAGCTGGATAAGCTGGCACAAATTTTGAAAAAAATGCTTTGGAATTGTGTGCGATCTTAAATGAGCCATTTATGAAGGAGCGCACTTATATCTTGTAATGGACCTTGAGCAGATAGCTCTCATCCTTTAGTAGATAGACGACATTTAATATAGTTAATGCAGGTAGATAAGATTTTAATTCATAGATTAGACAGTTTAGGAAGCAAGAGGGAAAACAGGATATAGACACCCTCATTGCATATTGTAACATTCTTCTGAAGCAATTGGAATAAGGAGAAGCAGAGAGCTGTGTAAAAACACCCATGTACAGGCATTTGAATTAATAGAAAGCTTTGATTCAAATTCATGGTTTGTGTTGTTCTCTGTGTATTGATGTTAAATATGCTCATGAATGTTTTCTTCCTGTCATACATTTTCTTTTATATGCTGTGTATGTGATTTCATGTATAAGTTGAAGTCTGAGAGGGAGATGAAATGAGTTTCAATTGTTTCTCTATTTGAGCAAGAGATTCCTGCAAGGAGTGTAGTCGAATTGTCCGCAAAGAGTGCGTTGATGGAGGGGTTCAATTAGAGATAGATTTTGTTCTCATTTCCTCGGAGGTGCAGGTTGGACACAAAGCCGACAAGGAGTGCGCAGGCTAGGAAAAAGACTCAGGGTTGCGAACCTGGGTGAAGGTTGAAAGACTGCTATTGCAGGAGAGCGTAGAGTCGAAGACTTCAACACTTAGTCATGATTGAAGATTTGCCGCAAGGAGTGAGGGCAAGGAGTTTCCTTTTGAGAACTTAAAGAAGTGAGGAAATCTCAGGAGGTATAGAACCTTGAGTAATCACCAAGGGAAGCGCAGACAAGTTGTGCCTGGAAGGCATGCAAGAAGTGTCACGAGTTACACACAAGCAGACGGGTTCTGCAGAGGAACACTTAATCATTAGGTGGATCAAGAAAGGGAGGACGGATGGTCGAAATCCTTCGGGGAGACCCCACGAAGTTCCAAGGGCCGTTAGATCTCGTGGAGGCGCAAGGAGGTTACGGTGAGAACGTCTGAAAGTTTAAAGCTCAGGAGGGTCAGAGTCGTTGATCCGAGTCACAAGGACCGTTAGATCTACATGTGACATCGTGTATCGGGGATTCATGAGTCGAAACTCCAAGTTGTTGCAACGAGAATTGCGATATCGTGATCCGTGATATCCCGACGAGCCCAAAACCATCCATTATTTGGGACACGTGTCAGGAGATTCCAAGGACTCAGGGCTCGGAGCATCGGGGATCTTAGGGACAAGGTATTCTTGCAGTGTGGAATTGCGATACGCGATATCCCGACAAGTCAAGGGATAGTGTGGGCCACAACAGGGTTAGTGGAGGACAGGTGGCGTACCATATCGGGAATTGGGAAAAGGCAAGTCCCGAATCCATTGACATCAGGATTCACAATCCCGTGAAATTTGAAATCCCAATAGAAGTGACAGGAGGTGGAAGACTTAACTCGCGCGTGTGCATCGGACTCTCGTCATGTTGGGTATCGGAAGTTGGTAAAATCACAGTGCTTGATATCCCGAGTAGCGAAATCACGATAAGGAAAGTACCGACTGGGAAAAGTCAGCGTTGACTGGCCATCATGTCTCAGGGATTTGAGAGCGCAGTGATCGATCTTGGACATCACAAAGTCGTGAGTCCCGATTTCCCGATAAGTAAAGCAAGGGGAATCGTGCAAAGAGATCTGTGGGTGCATATTTTTCCGATTGGAAAATAAAAGAACCTTGACGTTCTTCGGGCTGTGAGAAGAAGAAGATCCTGTGTAAGCAGACGTGCTTGCGGGTGCGGCTGCGTCATCCTAGTATAAGATATATTGAAAAATTGAGATCTCTCTTAGGAGGAAGTCTAGGTATGTCCCATGGGAATACATCTCTAAACTCCCACAGCATTGGGTGATCCTCAATCTTTATCTCTTTACTCTCTGTTGCATTGAGTAATAACATTGCATACAAAGGAAACCCTCTTCAACTAAACTTTCTGAGTTGCAGTGGGGATATCTTCCTCACCGATATAAGCTTTTGAATTCCTTGGAACACCCTCATGTTGCATTCATTGTCTTCACATTCCAAGGTATTCTCATGTAAGTTCAATCTTGCTTTATGGACAACTAACCATCCCATGCCTATCAACACATCATATGATCACAAGGGTAGGATTTTTAAGGTTTCTTGTGTACGCAGTCCACTCATTTCCAATGGGGATGCCTCTATCACTTTTGTTACCTTTCTCTTAGATCTTGTGGCTAACTGAACCAACCAAACTTTTGCATGTTTTTTCCTCTATAAAGCACATGCTTCAACAACCTGGGGTGAAACATAGCTAAGGTTAGAACCAGGGTCAATCAAAACATAAATGAGTTGTTTGGAAATTATACCTTCCAAATCCACCACAAAATCTTGGTGGTTTGCAATGTCCCCCAGTTTACAAACATTTAAACATTTTAATTTTTGATAGTTTATGTTGTGGAAGTATTGGAAAAGATTTATGTGAAATTATAACACCATAAAAAATGATGACAAATATTTTGTAATCTTTATTTTTAATTTATTTAATTAACAAGAAACAAATTGATTAGAGAATCTAGTTACAAAGATTAAATCATTATTCCATGGGTGAGTGAAAAGGATGAAAAACACCAAAGTAATTATTGTCCATGGGACAAGTGTAACCCTACTCCCAAAGGTGTGTGATGTGAGGGAACAAGCTAACACAAAGTTAGGTCAAGAAGATTCCCTAGGGTTAGGGATGATGCCAACTTGAAAAGACCCAGGCAAACTATTATATACAAGCATGTTATGAGGCATGACACTGCTAAGTACTTGTGAGGAAATCGGTTTCATGGTTTTGGACATAATCAAACTCTGTAAAATCAAAGAACAAGTAACTTTGGTTGTTCGTGTCTACGGTTGGGAGGACCTAATTCTCTACTTAGTTTGTTTCTAGTTATTGAAGCAGACCCATATATTTTCTTAAATTTATTTATCTTTTCTTTGTTTATTATTTATTACATTAACTGTAAATTACACAGTGTTTGTTCAATAGAAAATTTTTACAAAATTTATAGCTTTTGTACCTAAACGAATAGTGTGTTCTTCTTGTCACTAAACTACTCGTATAAGTATTCATTAATACCAGTGGGATATTTCTACTTTGAAAATAATATTTTTTATAATTATTGCAATGAGAAATAAAAGAAAGCATAGAAGAGCCTCTAGGTTGATATAGTTGTGAAGAGTTTACTATTATTGCAGTAAGAAAGAAAATAATATCTAGTATTCTTTTATTTTTAAATAGGTTTGATCATTTAAAAGAAGAAGTCTAGAAAAATTCAAAGAGATTATTGGATAGAAATACAAGAACACAATTATATACAATAGATTATCTAGTAAACTATTATGTGCATTCGTTCCATTTTAAAATAGCTTGTTCTAAATAGTATACGTTACAACATGCATCTGGTATACATAGTTGTCTATATTAAACACTTCTGGATATTGTTTTATTTTCATAAACAACTTGTTCAAAAAAAAATGTAAGAGCAACTCTTGACTAACATATATTATAGCAATTGAAAAATAAGGGTTCTTTTGACATTAAAATGAATCAAAACCATGGTATCCAATGCAAATTTCATAGACAGAATATTTGTTATACAAAATAGAGTGTACAGATAAAAATAATATAATAGTACAAGAAAGACTCTGGGTTTAACCCATTAAAACAAGGTATTATAACCAGAGTAACCCAAGACATAGCATGTTAAAATTTTAAAAAGAAATAGTGAAAGCCAAATGACCATGAAAGATTGGCATTGGAATAAGGGTGAGTCCCTTTATTTTATATAAAAAGTCATTAAACATCGACAAAATCGACACATGGTAACATATACATATTTTTATATAATATAAATGGAGTTGTAAGTCTGGGAGGGTCGCTCCAGTAACCAAACCCTCGACGCTGGAGTCAAACTATAAACTAACACAACGAACTATAAACTAAACCATAGCTTGATAATGGAGATACAATATAAGTCGATGTAAACAATTTATCAAGAACATTGCAGAGGTATCTAATCTCTGTAGAGATTCTAAAAGAAAACCCTACGATATTAAAACACACGAGTACTTCTTGTAATGAAAAAGATTAGAGGTAGGTAAACCCGAACTTGGGTAATGAACCAGGATACCTGGTCATTCGTTTGAATGCGAGATTAGCCACGATAATGCCGCACTTTAATGAGGTCCATCTCCACCTGTAACCGACCATAAATCAAATGTTAAGGTTGTAATAAAGTATGAAGTACCGAATAAAAACCGGAGTTGAAAAACAAATATGAGATCATTTCTTTACCTATGCAAGAAATGACAAGCTCGTTGATGCTTCTTAGTAGGTTTTCTATAGCGGTAATCTGTAGCAAATCGTCCAGTCTAAACTCTACAAAGCAAAGAAATATAATAGTCCAGGTTAAATATCAATTATTAAAAAAGGAAATCAATCCATGTGACTTTGAATTTAACAGTCCTGAAGCAATGTGTATTTCTTACCTTTCAAACTAAGTTCATTGTATGGCTCGAGACTGAACAACTCCATGATTTTAATGTGAAATGAGGGAGTAAACCCTACCACTGTAGAGAATGGAGCAAAACATTACAGTGAGCAAATGATACAACGAACACCAAACCAAATGATGCAATGAACAACGGTGGATAGGGGTCACAATTCCCATGCCATAGATGATAACAATGGTATTGGTAGAGTGACAACTTGGAATAATTAATGGTTCCAAGACGTGGCATGGCCGAGAGTTTATCTCTATGATTACCATAACATTTATGATGAGTAAACCAAGCTTAAGGTCTTGTTAATCACGCAATTAACCACACGTTAGTTCAATACGTTTAATTTGTGACTGTGAATCATGGAAATAGTAAGCATCTGTATATGTTTTAACCTTATTCCAATATTCTTTGTAGACTCGGGCCGAGAATGTGTGGGTACAACAACATGGGCGTTAAAGGTATGGTGTATGTTGTATTAATTGCAATAGTTATTATATATGGGTGGGTTGAGGATATAATCCACTAACACATGAAGAACACACACATATATGTTGGAAGATTAGTTGTTTTCATTGATGTCAACCCTAGCCATTGGCTTTTGGACCCCACAGTTGATCGAAGTAGATAGACATGAAGGAAATTACACATGCAGATACAACACCCATGGATGGATAGTATAAGTCATGCCGCTTCCGGTGGTATGTGGCACATCACGTGGATCCTCAACATGACAATGTGAATTGAAGCATAAACTACATGTTAGCCCTAATGTTAAAAGGAAGTGACATAAAGGGTATAAATACATCTCATTAAACATTCATTTTTTAATACACACAATTTTATTAATGAACAAGGAGATATAAGTCGAATTTCTGAGGAAATATGAAGTAAAGAAGGATGAATTTCAAAGGAGGATGAAGTATTTTGGTGATGTGTTCTAAGTATTTCCAACAATTGGTTTCAAAGCAGGTTGCCTTCAGAACAGTTTAACCACTAGAAGGAAAATCTTGAGCAGAGATGGATGACCATGAGCACATTCCAA
>JASDQU010502366.1:35766-45975 GCA_032191745.1 Picea mariana
GTATAGTGAGTATGTAGCCCTCTCTAAACAACATATCTTCCACATCAACACGGTTCCACAACTTGGTGAGGGTGGATTTTGGTAGAAGTATAGACAAAGGATTTGCTAAAGCAGGTTGGTTGGTTGAAGGTACTGTTACAGCAAAATCTAGCACCCACAAAAGTGTAAATTTGCAGTCACCAAGGTGTTAGTTTTGTGCAACTTAGGAAGGTTACCCACTGTCACCTTAGTAACTCTTTCTCTCTCTCTTGGTTGGCCCTTCTCCAACTGAAAACTTTCGGGCAACTTCTTCTCCTTGACAAATTATTGCTCACCTTGCAAAATGTTGATTCCAACACTTATTTGATCATCAACAGCTCCAGAAAACACCTCAGATTTTGAGGTAGGTAGAGTATTGTTCTGAGTGTTACAACAAAATTTAGCACCCCTATATGATGTAAAGTCCCAAGCATCAAGGAGCTAGTTTTGAGCAACTTAGGAAGGCTACTCACTGTCACCTCAATAACTCTTCCTCTCTCTTTTGGTTGGCTCTTCTCCAACTCAAGGGGGGTTTCCCTAAGCATAGGATTATCAAGGTTATGGAGTGGGGGCTCAAGGTGAAAAATGAAGTGTAAGCCTTGATAAAACAAAGTGGTTGTAATAATGGTATGTGGTAGTGGAAATGGAAAAGGGGGTATGGAAAGGAAATGAAAGGGAAATGAGGGGAACAAGGAAATGTGATGATGTAAGATTAGTGCCTATCAATCTAAGGGTTAATGGAGTCATGAAACATTTAATGAATGAAAGAACTAGTGTGATGCAATCAACTACTTTGAGGTAGATATATGGTTGAAAGACTTAATTTACCACATTCAACCTCTTGGATGAAAGAACTTATTTGATGCTTTCATCACTTGGTGTGTACTTAAGGTAAAAGGAACTACTTTGATGCAATTTACCCCAAAGTGTTTGCTGAAAATAAGCTATAGAATCAAGTCTTGGAGGGCTAAGGGTGCCGTTCGGCAATACAGATGTGAAGGAGCTGTTTTATGGCTGAAATGTACTTCGAATCTGCAACTTAGTTTGTTAGAAAAATGGAAAACAAGTGCAGAAATAAAACATAAAATAAACAAGAGGGAGAACCTCATCACATTGCTTATTCCAAAATGAATATTGAGTTCATTATTAAGCATTCACATAAGTATAATAACAAGAAGTTTCTATAACATATAAACAACAATTGAAAAGCATAACATAACCATAAAACAAAGTAGATCGATACCTCAATGCTTCATTAGTCTTCAAAGGTTTCATACACAAGGGAAGCTCGATATCATCTCCAAGCTCCTACAATTTCTTTCATTCCTTCCCTCTCTAACACCAAATTTTCCAATTGCCAATTACAAATGAAATGGAGAGAAACTTCTCTTTAGATAGAGTTAGTTAAGTCTCTCATACAATAAGATATGTTATCTTTCTAAGTAACTCCATGACAAGTCTACAAATAGTAAAATATTGGAGTAGTGAGATGCATGGTTGACAATATCAAGGCATGTGGACACTATCCTCTTTAGGAGAGGTCCACCTCATGCAAAATAGGCAATAATATGCAACAATAACCTCCAAGAGAGGATGCACCATCCACAAATAAGTATTATATCAACTCAAATGCTAAATAGGTCCACAGAATTCATGCTCCAAGAATGGATGCATGCAAAATATAATAAAATACTCTTCAATCTAGGAGGGCTCAAGGGTCCACCTAGAAGGGCTCGCAAAGTGTGCCCTCCAAGGTGCATGAGTTATATAACAATAAAAATTCCTCCTAGGAGAATGCTCCATAACCAACCTCCAAAAATAGAAAGTGGTCCACAAGATACATGCAACCGATCCACATGTGCAAATCCCAAGGTAACCAAATCCATGGATGAATGTGCAAGATGAAGTAGTCAAACCCCAAAATAGTAAGTGGGTAACCTCCAACAAAATAAATCCAAGGAGACAAGGGAAAATTAGGGCATAGATAAATAAATGAATATACATCTCCAAGAATAGCAAGAAGTGTCTCCACAAGTTTGCCCTCCAATGATATGCCCAAATATAGTAAGTTGACCAAGAAAATGCTTGTAATGTACCACACTTGTGGCCCTCCAAGTATGCCAGACGCCTCCCAATAAAAAGACTCCATAACCACCTCTAACTAACCCTTTCAAGTGTCACAAGGAAGCTAATGAATTAGGGTGCCCAAGCTATTAACCTTATTTTGGATAAATTAGATTAATTTAAGCATTACAGTTAAATCGACCTCGACATGGGTGCACAAAGGTTAATGCTCAAATATATCCATAGTTCCCCTCCAATTAGTCACCAATAGATTAAATCACCATAAACATGTGTGCCAATGAGGGGTGCACTCTTATAAATTGTTGTACCAGATAAATAAGAGATGTTGACCCTAGCAAAACCCCACCATAATAACAACAAAACATAAAGCCCAAATTAAGGTGCACCACCACCAAGGGATTGTTACATCAAAAGTCATCATCCAACTTTAGGAAAAGGTTAGATCACCATCAAATCATACGTAATACCTCCCTTCTAACTCAAACTTAGGAAATAACACATCAATGAGGGTACTAACATCATGAAACACATTTCTCCCTAGATGATGTCTAACAAATGCTACATCATAAAGTAAAATCACGTGGGAAAATCCTACAAAGGCGATATGAATCACTCCACCGTAGCACCATCATAAGAGAAGGGGACATAACAATGTGCTAACCCATCCAATTGTCAAGTGTGTTCCCCATGACACATCCACACATGAAGACCATGTAGAACACCCCTTCCTAGACACCAACATCATACATCAACACAACAAGTCACTAGAAAACATCAACAACATCATGAAACATCTACCTCCTAATACCATCATTGAACCTCTTGGGGGGCTAGAAGCATCATCCATATCTAAGATAAACATATATACCAAACTACACCATAGTGTGATAGTATGCCTCACAACCATCAATAAGTGCAACCAAGGGGTGATCAAGGCCTAAGTCACATGGTTCAGGTTCGAGTTCGATTAGGTTCGAATTTTCCAATAAGGTTCGACTATATATATATATATATATATTTGGTTTGGCATTAGGTGTTTATTTGAGGTTCGGCGAACATGAACAAACCTCAATTTTTTTATGGGTTCGCCAAATTTCGAACCTCAAGCTTGAGGTTCAGCGAAGCCTGTGACGTAGATCAAGGCAAGCACATGTGAGAAGACCACCAAGCAGGAAGCACAATCATCCAACCAAGGAGAAGCGAGACTCCCCCAAGCCAAAGACCTTCAAGGAACTAGCAGCAAATCTCCATCAATGTGATGAAAATCACAAAGTGGAGCCTCTTACAATATGAGGTGTAACAGGCACAGAGGGTGTCACAAGAATTCCTGAAAATGAAGTTGTCTAAAATAGTACATCCAAAAAGGACTAACATCATAATGTGGAAAGAAGAGAGACACTAAAATATGTTTAGAATCATCTATAAAAAATATTGGGACAGATCCTGTGGAGCTTGGAGTAAAAATTGCATCAAAGGCGGCGAGAAATCATTTAGCTTCCCCTCAAAAGCAGGTGGTCATAGGACTGTAAATGTCATTATGAACTAACTCCAATATTTGAGAAGTATGCTTCGTATCACAATAAATGGAAGCATCATTTGTAAAACCACCAACTCATAGATCATAAAGAACATCTCCAAATGTAGTGGGGTCGATGATATCATCACTCTTGAAACCAGTAAGGCCCAATATGGAAGGTGCTCTGTTAGATATGCATCATAAAGAGTGTCCATTAGGTTTAAATATCGTAGAGGAAGCCTTAACAAAGTCTTCAAAATATTCATTGACAACACCAAGGAAAAAACTGATTTGAAGAAGGGCTTTAAACCTAGAAGTAGATGGTTGGAAACTTTGTTTATGGGTCTTCAAAAACTCAGTGATGCCACCATCGAATAGTCTTAGATATGTTGATAAACCCAGAAAAATAGCAGGAAAGAAAAGAWTGATGCAAAAAAATTTGCCACCAAGAAATTCTCAGATCAAATTCTTAAAATGATCCAACCTAGGAAGCCCTAARCAAAGAGAAATAGTTCGAAGAACCTTGATCTGCAACCCTTAGAACAATGCCTCTAGTCAATAATACTYGGATCGGCTGTAAAGAAAGGTGATCATAAACATTGGTTACTTGGTCACAAAAACTCTGTGATGCCACCATCCAACAGTCTTGGATTAGCTGCTGAAAAATGASTAACGTAGATAGTCTGAAACCTTGGTTCTGCTGTCACAAAACAACAGTGATGCCACCAGCCAAAACTCTCATTTGTTCCTGAAAAGTTCTTAAAATAAACCAGCGGAAAGCCCTAATGCAGGGCACTTCAATCCTATGAACAAGATATTCAAATAAGTGTGCAGGAAACAGGTTTATAACAGCCTTAAAGAAGGTGCCCTAATCCAGCCAATGAAAACAGCTTAATACTCCTTGAAAAACACCTTATAATCAGCTTCTTTTGGAAAAGTCAACATAAAAACATCCTTGTCCAGAGAAGTCAACATAAATTGGCCTCTTCCGAAAAAGCTGCTATATACTTCAACTGTAAAAATAAAGGAGGAGTGCGCTGATCTTAGAAGAGGGTTAGACCCAAGAAAAACCACAGAAAAGAATGCTGTTGTTTAATGGAGAGTTTATGCCCTAGAAAACCTCTAGAAAACCCGGGAATACAGTGCTGAATAGAGCAAGGGAGGTTCACAACCACTTGATACCTTGTTGAAATCCATAAGAGACAGAAAGGATCGAATGGAACCATACAACAAACCCTAAATTGACAAACTCTAAATCTGCACAATTAGAAGATAAACCAGATCTAGAGCAAAAATTAAATCTGCACACTACAGATCTAGAGCAAAAGATAAATCTGCACTAGTGTGCAATAGAAGTGACCATTAAGTGAACGTTTAGAGAGAAATCACCCAAGAACACTCGGGTGTAACACTTGAGAAAAAACTCTTGAACAATAGACCACAACGTGAAAGAGAGCACAATGCTAGATATGGTGCTYGTTGTTAATTTTCTAATCCCAGCCCTAGATAAATTATTTCCTAGTGATTTCTTTGCTGAAAAATTAAATTGCAGCTCATTGAATAATTTACACTTGCTGAAATAATTAACAAGAATTAAATAGCGGAAGTAAACTGGAAACCAATCTCACAATGACACATTCACAACAAATTTCTGCCCTTCAAATTTTCTTTTCATTAAAATAATATCCAAGCATACAAGGGGGTCCCTTATCAAGAAAATGGCCCAATGAAGAAGATACAACCAACAACAAACCTGGAAAATCTGCCCTCTGAGAAATCCTCTTCCTGCAAATCTGCCCTCCCAGAAACCCCTCTGCCTGCAAATATGCCCTAGAAACCCCTTTGCCTATTGTTGCCTATGTATGGCATGTACGATGCGTTCCCCCACAGTATGGATCATAGAGCCTGCAAAACAAGCTTGCACTCTGCTATACGACATTCTGCTGAGGGTTTTCTGAGACTGTCAACTCCCTCTTGATCTCGACCTTCTTGCAAAAATCCTTGAAGTTGTTGGAGGTGTACTCGCCCCCATTATCTGATCTCAAGACCTTGATTTTCTTCCATGTCTGGTTCACCACCTAGGCCTTGAACTCTCAGAACCGATTGAAGATCTCATCCTTGGTCCTCATATAGAAGATCCAGGTTTTCCTAGAAAAGTCATCAGTGAATGTCACATAGTATGATGCTCCCTCCACTGATGCTATTGACATCGGTTGACACACATCTAAATGAATAAGATCCAAGACCCCCTTGGACTTACTCTCGTTGCTTGGAAAAGTAGCCTTGACATTCTTGCCAAGTGCACACCCTCTGCATACACCCTGTTGCTCAACACTGAAATCTAGAAGACTAGTGACAATCTTCCTTAGAATCATCAACGCCCTATAATGCAAGTGTCCCATCCTCCTGTGCCATAGCTCACACAAGTTGTCACTGTCATGTACCAAGGCTTTAATAGGTTTCCCCTACAACCTGTATAAGTTGCCCTCTCTAACCCCAATCTTCACTGATGTGTCAGGGATAGCTCTCTTTGGACGTATGAGTACTTGCCCTTTCTGAAAGATAATGGAAAACCCCCTGTCCTCCATAATTGAGACTGAGAGCAAGTTTTTCTTCAGTCTTGATACATAAAGCACATCCTGGGCATCAAACGAACCTCTTGACTCAAGCTGGAACAACACTGTTCCCTCTCCCTTTACTGCCTACTTGGCATCATCACCAATCTCCACATGAATCCTTGAGTCCATCTCTGTCAGACTGCTAAATAGCTCCTGTGTTTTTGTCATGTGATAAGATGCTTCACTGACCAAGTACCATGCACTCTTGTCAACTATGCTGGTGGAAATATATTAAACTAGTGAGAAGTCACTCTCGAACTTTGCAACAAACTCACTCAACTAAGTCTCTATAGATGCTGCTTTCTGTCGCGTTTCCCTTTCTTCTTCTCCGGACACCAAGATGCACAATGTCCACTCTTGTGGCATGCAAAGCAATTGACCTTACTCAAGTCCTTATTCCTTGACTGTGAGGTTGCCCCTAAGTTGCACGAAACAGGGAAACATTTCCAAGTTTCCGAAACCGGGATGGTACGAAACAGACCCCCCCAAAATGGAAACGTCCGGGGGAAATGCCGTATATAAAAAAATTAAAAAATATATATATGTATATATAGGTTTTTTTAAAATAAGACATTATATTGCAAGAAAAACATAATGATGCAAAAAAAATGCAATAATGATGCAAGAAAAACATAGAAAATGCAAAAAAAAATATATTTCACTGTTTGGGGGCTCCATGCCCCCCTTTTTTTTCCTTATTTCGCCTCAAAGACGCCCGAAACATTGGCCGTACGGGCTGGTATGGCCAAGAAATGCCCTCGGCCGTATCGTACGACGTTTCCAAATCGGGAAAAGCCGTACGGAACGGCCGAGGGCGTTTCCTGGCTGTACCGTACCGGTTTCCTACCTGAAACCGGGGGGGGGGGGCGTTTCCTGCAACTTAGGGTTGCCCCCTCTTTGTTACCCTTCATGTTGGAATCCTTCCTCATGAAGTAGCTGGTAACATTGTTAGATCTTGACATATGGATGGATCTGAGCTTCCATCCAACCGACCTTCAAACCTGAGATTGGTTATTGCCATTTCTAGATCTGATCAAATTGTTGTGGAATTAACCCTGCTGATTTATAGATCTGCTAAAATCTTTCGAAATCGGTTTCCCTTTAGAGTCAGAGCTCTAATACCATGTTAATTTTCTAATCCCATGCCTAGATAAATTATTTCCTAGTGGTTTCCTTGTTGAAAAATTAAATTGCAGCTCACTGAATAATTTACACTTGCTGAAATAATTAACAGGAATTAAATAACAGAAGCAAACTAGAAACCAATCTCACAATGACACATGCACAACAAATTTTTTCCCATCAAATCTGCTTTTCATTAAAATAATATCCAAGCATACAAGGGTTCCCTTATTAGGAAAATGGCCCAAAGAAGAATATACAACCAACTAGAAATTTGTACAACCCCCCTCTACGGCTTGTTCAACCTAGTTGTAAGGCTCGTACAACCTGCAAAACAAGCTCACAACCTGCAGTACAGTGGGTTGCCATGACTTGTACAACCATCGTACGACCTTGCTGGGATGTACGACTGTCTGTATGGCATGTACGACCCTTCCAACAAACAATTGAGGCCTTCGCCCTGCTAGTACGGCCTCCTCAAAGGTTATCTGGTTGTTGCCCTTTTCTCCCTTGCCAAATCTGTAGAGTGAAAGTCCTTCTCCACTCTCAAATGAGTCATTGACCTTCATTAAATTAACCTCCATTAATTATAAAGTGACATTCACTTTAATAATTAAAATAGCAAAGTGAATTTCCAAAGTTCTGAGAGGTATTAATGATGTTTTCCACATGTTAGACACAAACTAATGTGTAATTACCTTTCCGAGCTACAAACTTCAACACTTGTGGGTTAAAAGGACAAGTCACTTGTATAAGAGAGCAATAGATCAATGTGATGTTACAAATGAGTCTTGAATGTGTATTTATATGCAACTCAATAGGTATGGTGCCTTCCCCAAGAGGGGTTATTGGCCCAATAATGACTAGGTCGGTTTAACCACCTAAGAATATAATAGATGAATGTTGAATAGGTAGGTTTTAAGACAAATCCTAGAAGCACATTAATACATATTAATAATGATTACAAAGTGAAGCTGGTCATGTCGATATGTGAAGATTATGCCATGATATTAACATTCTCTAGGTAGGCAATCTGGGTACATGTTATGTCTCCAACATTTATTGTGCAAAAAATATCATTTGCTCTTCTCCCTCCACAAATTTGAATCTAGGCATTGGAACCAGCCATTGGTGCTCCATTAGGTTCTCTTGCCTGTTGTATTGAAGGTATAATTCGCCTAAACAACCATCCTTGTTGAGCAATCCCTTCTAAACTCTGCCCTGTCTAAAGACTTTGTCTAAGAGACCACTTTTTAAGAAACCAATTAAAAGTAGTCATCACTTCTCTGACCACCACCACCATCACCATCTTCTTCTACCTCCTTAGTATCTTGCATATCATGGATGGCACATTACTTGTTTCACTCTTTTTGCCTTCCACTTAAGCAAATCAGCAGCACAAATCCTATAATTCTAGGCAACATGACCTAGCTTCCTGCAATAATAACATTTTCTTTCGTTGTTTATAATGGTTTTCGATTTGATAGTCATATTATTTGTTCTTACTTTCGAAAAAAGATCACGATCTACCATTTTATCTTCAACATCCGTTAACCTTTTTTCCTCTGCCAAAAGAGTTGAAATAACACATTCTAAAGTATTACACTAAGTTTTTATACTACACTGCTATATTTGGAGGGCAAATTCTCTAAAATCATCACTTTTGCATCTTCATCTTGTACATTGATTTCAACTGTTACCAACTGTCACCTCAAATTATTTATGTGATCTATCATACTTTTGCTATTTGATATTTTCAGACGAAAGAGTTCTTGTTTTAATAGAAATTTTGCATTCTGTGCTTTGCTGCCAAAACAAATTTTCTAATGATTCCGTACCTACTTATTGGCTTTCTTCAAATATAGATGATGTATATGGATATCCAATAGTCCTAGTCCAATAAGGGCCTTCACCCTATTACCCTTTTTCTGCTATTCAACTAATTTGTTTCTATGTGCTGGTTTCTTTTTTACTCCAGTGACAACTTCGCTAAGACTTCTGACTATTAGACACAATTGAAATTTCAATTTCTAGGCATGAAAGTTTTGTCCATCAAACGTTTCGTAAAGAAGTTGTCTACCTTATTTTTTTTCAGAACCAAAAAACATTTGTACGAATGTATTTGTGTGGGGTTGCAATTTTGTTGTGCATCAAAACGTGAGACTATTGTGAAGGCCGGATAGAAATATTATGCTGAAGACATGTCTGTCTGTGTAATACTAATTCTGCAGTCTATTAGGGCACATGAGTCTTCACTGCACAAATGATGTCTGGTTTGTGCAAGACCTGCTATGTGAGTTTGGTATGTGTTACAACAAAATCTAGCACCCCCAAATTATGTAAAGTCCTCAGCATCAAGGGGCTAGTTTTGTGCATTCAAGAAGGCTATCCACTGTCACCACAGTAGCTCTTCCTTACACTTCTGGTTGGCTGTTCTCCAATTCAAGCGCGGTTTTCTTGAAGATAAGATTGCTAAGGCTATGTAGTGGAGGTAAAAAGTGAATTTTGAAGAGTAGGTCTTAACAAAATGGGTGGAAGTAATATAATAGATTTATGAGTGGTGTGAGAACAAAAAGGTGATGGAAAACCAAAAGACTAGTGCCTACCAAATCCTGGGCAAATGGAGTAAAAAGGAATGGATCTAAGAAGGGTAATGCATGAATGTGTAGGGCGAATAAGGGCTGCTATGCATGCCACAAATCAGCCTTAGGTTGCTGAAAATTCTCCTTTGACAGCTAGGAGTGCTACTCTAAAACATCGCCATGAAGGTGATGTTATATTGGTTCAACCAACAATCTAGTTTGTTAGAAGCAACTTTAATATAACAACAGTAAACAGAGGGGGATTTAA
>JASDQU010502367.1:7412-24912 GCA_032191745.1 Picea mariana
GAAGAACCAGAGGAAGGGGAACGCCTCTTTCACTCATAGATGTGGATAAAGTGAGCTCCACTTCATTTCATTGTCGATAGTGACAATCAGAAGAACCTGATCGCAACAGAGGTCATCAAGCAGCTGGAACTACCAATGACACCACACCCGTAACCGTACACGATCGGTTGGCTTTACCAAGGAAGAGATCTTCGTGTCAGCCAACACTATCATCTTCCCTATGACATCAAGCCCTTCAAAGATGAGGTATTGTGTGATATTTCTCCCCTTGAATTTTGTGATGTTATTTTAGAAAAACCATATTTGTGGAAGTGTCATGATGTGTATGAGTCTCAAACCCGCAGTGTTATTATTACTTTGTCTAGACAATTGTACAGGATACCAGAGGTAGCTTCGCCTACCATTATTTCTTTAATCTCTTCTAAGCAATGCAGTAAGGTCATTTCATAGATCGAGAAGTTTGTCTTCTTTGTGATCTGTGCTCATAGTAAGAAGAAGGTCATCGCCACATCCGTGGCCTCTACACAGAGCCTCTCTTTGTAGCAGAAGCAAGTGGATGGGATTGTGGAAGAGTACAAAGACATCTTCTCCTCACCCATCGGGGTACCGATGCACTGCCAATTCAAGCATCCCATTGATCTGACCCCCGATGCAGCTATGCCTAATGGACCAGTCTATCGTCGCTCACTAATGGAAAATGACAAAATCAAGCGTCAGATCCAAGAGATTATTCAAAAGGGGCACATCAGACACAACTCCTCCCCTTGTGTAAGCCCGATTGTACTAGTGTAGAAGAAGGATGAGACCTCGCGACTCTGCATTTATTACATAGCATTAAACAAAATCACGGTCATAAACCAATACCCAAATCCCAGGATTGATGACCTTCTTTACCAACTCAAGGGGAAACTTTCTTTAGCAAGATTGACCTGAAGTCTGCTTGCCACCAGGTTCCCATCAAACCAACCGATGTCTGGAAGACAACTTTCAAATCTATAGAAGGTCTCTTGGAATGGTTGGTCATGCCCTTTGGCCTAACAAATGCACTAGTTACTTTCATGAGGTTGATGGATGATGTATTGAGACCCTTCACCAACTCTTTTGTGGTGGTATATTTGGATGACATCCTCATATTCAATAGAACTTGGGAGGAGCACATGCGGCATATTTAATACATTTTGAGCACTTTGTGGCAACACAAGCTATATTCCAACTTGGAAAAAATTTCCTTTGGAATGAACATGGTCCAAAACTTGGGCTACATTGTTGATTAACATGAGGTACATTTATACCCAACTAAGATCCAATTCATCCGTGACTAGCCATCCCCAACCACACTAACTGAGGTTCAGAGCTTCTTGGGACTAGCCAATTTCTACTGATTGTTCACGTTGGGATTATCTCATATTGCATGGGCCCTCAATCACATGAAAAATGATAGTGGCAAGGAAAATTTCATGTGGGGGAAGGAACAACACCGAGCATTTGATGATCCAAAGAATCGCTTTTTCTCAGCTTCAGTACTCTCCTCTTTAGATATGCAACAACCATTCAATATTGAGACTGATGCATTTGAATATGTTGTAGGTGCATATCTCACTCAACACAGTCATTCGGTGGCATACCATAGTGAGACACTCTTATATATTGTCCAAAAATACCCCACCTATGACAAGGAAATGTATTCCATTGTAAAATCCTGTCGTCAATGGAAATATTACATTCTGGGAAAGGAGATGATCATCCACACTAATCACAAGCCTATGCAGTTCATACAGACACAGGGGGAGTTGCAGAACGACCACCATCAGAAGTGGTCCACCTACCTGCAATAGTTCCATCTCAACATCAAGTATAAGACAAGGAGCACAAATCATGTCGCTAACTGCCTTCGTCGACCTCTCGTGGTTGCACTCACCACTGTGCTCCATTCCTATGGAAATGAGGCATTTGAGTGGCCCCAACTTTATCAACAAGATCCGGACTTCGCCACCACCTATAAGCTCTTAGGTACAGGAATGATTGTCACCGATTTTCACATTCAATATGGGTTGTTATGCAATATGGGCCATCTCTTTGTTCCTGCAGGCAAGCGTGCAAAGATGATTTGGGAATCCCACTATAGTCAGGTGGTAGGACATTTTGGCGTGGAGAAAACTATGTCCATTCTCCAGAAACATTTTTATTGGCCAAAACTTCGACATGACATCAGCAAGTATATTATATATTGCACTTCATGTGCCATTGTTAAGCCAACCATCAAGAAGCAAGGCTTATACACCCCTCCTCCTACCCCCGAGAAGCCTTGGGAATCCATCTCGATGGATTACATGTCTGGCCTGTCGTCCACCAAGCAAGGAAATGATTGTGTATTTGTGGTTGTTGATCGGTTTTCAAATATGGCCATCCTCACATCCCGCAAGAAGAAAATTACAACGAAAGATACTGCCAAGATCTTCTTTGAATGAGTGTGGATCCATTTTGGGATACCACGAACCATCATCTCTGACAGGGACAACAGGTTCCTCAACACATTTTGCTTGAGTCTCTGGTCATTGTTGGACACCAAGCTCACTAAATTCACTTCTTTCCACCCCCAAATAGACGGCCAAACATAGGTCATCAATCGAATGATTGTGCACATCCTGTGCATGTACAACTCTAAGAATTTGCATACATGGGATGAGAGTCTCCCCTATGTTCAACATAGTTACAACAAGGCTCTCCATAGCTCAACCGACCATAGCCCATTTCAGGTGGGACTAGGATTCCAACCCTTGGGTCCCATTGATGTTGCACTACCTATGACAACCACATAGACAGAATCTTCCCATGTTTAGTCTGCGATCAACAAAGCCAACAGATTCATTGAGTGGATTTAGCACATCTTCCAATAGGTCCATGAGATTTTGCAGAAAGTCAATGCTAAGCACAAGCAACGTCATGATCAACACAGGGTATCACACTAGTTTCATGTTAGAGACAAGGTCTAGTTACACTTGTAGAAGGATCCTCTTAAAGGGCTCCATCAGAAGCTCTTCCCACTTCGCTATGGGCCTTACACCATGACCAAGGTTGTGGGTAACAATGATTTTGATCTCAACACTCCACCATTCTTTGGCTTGCACCCAATGTTCAACRTGGTCCTCCTTTGACCATATTTTCCACCATTATTGGACACCTCAGAGATCGCAGAACAATCGACACCAGCAGACCTCAATCCTGACTACATGGAACAAGCATACATTGATCATATAGTGGACAAACTAGTCAAGGGCACTCGCCAGCAGAGGATCCAACTTTATYGGGTTTTCAAGGAAGGGAAGCTCCTACACCAAGGCAAGTGGCTCACCCGAGGCCAAATACAACAGGAKTTTCCTCACCTGATGAGGGAACTCGACACAATGGATACCATTGCTTCCTAAGGGGGGAGGATTGATTCAGGTGGATATTGGTGGCCACCCACCTATTTTTACTATCTCCTCTTGTTAGTTTTTAGCTCAACACGTTCTTATGTACTTCTTTGTAATTGTGGGTTCTACGCTTTTGGGGATGTCTGAAGCCCTACACATATTCCATATGGATACTAGTGGCTTCTTACCTAATCCAACTAGCTTATTTTGTATGTTTTCATGTCAACACATCTTGATGTACTTCTAGGGTCGTTTTAGAGCCCTAAACAATGTTTTTTTTTGGCTCACCACAATCAAACTGTAGACGGAGTCAAATTTTGATGATGTAATGTGTATTTCTCTAAAATACCTTTCCAACGAGCTATCACGCGCATAAAACAGAGGTCATATGCAAAAGTTATGACCCTGGGAAGTTGAGGTACCAACTTACCCATAGGGGYCCACATAACTTTTGGCATTTCATCTCCTAGGGTTAGGTTTTTGGATGTCTAGGGTTTTTTCATTCATGAGTAATGTTAAAAAGGCCTCTGGAGCCTCATTATAATCATTCTACTCAGAAGGATGTGTGTAGCAGCCACATCTCCTCAAAGATAACTACCACCATTCGAGCAAGTGTTTCAGTTCTGCAATTTTATAGTTTCAGCCTATTTCATTTATTCAATAGAAAATATCAATATAAGATATTTTTCACTGAATATCTATGTTGTTCTTCATATCCCTGTGTTTATTGTATCTGGTCTATTAATCAGTTTGTTCCACTCCTAAATCTAGATCAATAACAAACATCAAGAAAAAAGTGAAGGCGCCTCTTTGCATCGATTGTTTTGTCTCCAAAAAATCCCTTTAAGGTACCCTTAGGGAGAACATGGAGATCATGTTGCTCACCTAGCAGATTTAAAGGGGAATCTCTTATTCTTCTTTTATTTTCTTGATTTCTTGCAACACCTCTTTCACCTCCTTGTCTCTCCTCATGTGGTTCTTCTCGTGGTTGTTCATTTCTTCCTGCCATATTTGGAGATGTTCTAGGGATATGATTTTAACTTCTTAGGATACAAAGTTTCTTGCTTTTACTTATAGTAATGGGTCCTTTGTATTTGTCCAAATTCAATCCTAACCTTGTTTGTGTGTTGTTCTATCTAGCCTTTGATTTCTTCGGTCTTGTCATTCGTCTCTCCTCTGTCTTCGAAGGATCTCTCTTTCTTCTTCTTGGGATAAGATATGCCAAGACCTTTCTAATGCTTCATGGGTCTCAACTGTCATTATTACCAGATTGTATAGCTGATGTAAGATGATTCGTTGATTGTTCAATCCAATTTCCAGGTGGGGCTGATCAGTCTGGGGCAAAGTCATGTGTTCTTCAAAAGATGTTAAACCAGATTTAAAATTTCAATTCATTCCATAGTATGTTCGCCAAAAATGTTGACGCTTGAATCCGTTAGGACCAAAATGACAACCTCACGAGGATGTAAATCCCCCTACATTTTTATAGAGGTGGTACTCCTCTTTACTTTAAGATTTTCTTGGGACTCAAAATATTCAGAATATGGGACTTTGTAGAAGTTTGTCATGGTAATCAAATAAATATAAATATAGAAAGAAAGATAACAAGAAAAAAATGTTTTGTTTTATTTTTAAACAAATTTCTTGAGAATGACCAGGTACTACACACTTCATACATTTAAAATAAATAGACAAAATTTACTCACATCCATCATAGTTAAACTAAAGATTTATGATCACATAAAAATAAAAAGAAGATGATTTAACAAAGTGGACACATGGGTAGCTCAAATAAAGATAATGATAGATCAATCTCAAATACTTTGTACTCAAAACTCAAATTTACAAAGCACGGTCAAAACTAATCCCGAAATAGCTCCCTTGAAATTTCTAAAAAATATATAGTCTATTACATATTCTTCGAAATTTAAAATGTGTTTGTCCTTAGGACTAGGATTGGAGCTCCCACTGACCATAAAGAAAATATAAACAAGAATTAATCTTGTAGAAGGAAGATGGTGGGTGGTAAAAGAACAACAAAACCTGTAAAGAAGAAAAGAGAAGTTATCAGATTTCGGTTAAACCTTTCTAGTCAAAGAAGCGAAGCAACTGGATGAAAGAACTGATAAACAAAGAAACATGTGATCAAAATAAACTTACTATGATGATCTCTCGTGTCTTCACTTGCTTGTGGCTATCCTTTTATTGTCTTCATTAATGATTATAGAAACTGTCTCAACTGTTTCTTTCCCTTCATTGGTCAATTTGTCGATTACTTTCTTGAACCATTCTTCAATATGCTTTTTCATTGGTGTGACATTTATCTCATGCCAGATTTTGATGTTGAATAAGTCTCCTTTCAAGTCTCTCAAACCAAGGGAAATACCATGTAATGCTTGCTCAATATCTTGATTCTTCATGGAATAGTCCACTAGCCAATTGTCTATATCATCTTCGTCATATTCAAGTATACCATAAAACTTTTCAACTAATAACCCTTTAAATATCTCAACTTGTTCGTCAAACTGTTACTTTGTTAGGAACATTGAGTTGATAATTAATTTAGGGTCTTGTACTTCATAAGTACCTCCATCTAGGTCTATCTCTGTGAGCCTCTTGAACAGTTCTTCCCTTTTCAGTATGGCTTCGCTACATGCTTGAACAATATTATTTAAATTTTTAATCTTTTCCTTCCAGCACACATTCAACTGTTTTATCTGACTTGGGGATGGCAAATCCTCCTCTCTTCTTCTTAGTTCCATCATGCTAGAGACTCTGTTTCCAAAGGGTAATGCAACATCAATGTAGAAAATTTCTTAATTCTTCATATCAACTTGAAAATATTCATGGAATGAATGTGCCCTCAAGCCAAAAGAAACAATGCTTTTCAAAACCTCCCATGCCTCTATGATCAATACCATTTTTTTCTTAATATTTGTTTCTACATACATCCTCTGTGATGTAAGTAGGCTTGAAGATCCTTTCAATTTAACAATGGGTGTGGTGGGTCTGACTATTGACAAAGGACTAGAAAGAAGTGGAAGAGGCATTAAGGCGTCTTCCAGTTCCTTGATCCTTTCTTTCAACTTCGTGTTTTCTGCTTCTAGACCACCAATGGAATCATCAAGAGCATCCTCGATTTCTCTGTGAATTCTAGAGATTTGGGATGAACGCATATCTTTTAGGTCAACTTCTGAACGAGATTCTCCTTTCTTATTTTTCATGTCACTTTTTTCAATAATCAATTTCTTAGATTCTTTATCAAAGACACCGCTTTGGAAAGTGAATGACTCTTCTTCATTGAAGGTCTCATTCTCAATGATCAATGATGAATTTTGATGGGCCATGTTTCCTGGTTGATCAATTGTGGGAAACATTTTCTCAATATCTGCCTCGAGCTCCATGTCTTCAAGAGAGAAGTTTTTTATGTCATTTTCTATGCGATGGTCTCCTTCCTCTTGCATAACATTCTTCCTCTTCTTTTTTAGAGGAGGCTTGTGTGAGCTCTCGATTTTTCTGGAGGAGGGGGGATTCTTTTCTCCTTCGCTGCTTGAAATATTATTGGTAAATTTCCTAGTTGGGTGGGTCGTTGGAGCATTGCTCCAAGATTTGGTATTTTTAGGAGTAACAACTGGAGACTAGGGCACTCTTCTCACTAGGACCCTTTCATTTTTTCTTGTAAAATTCACTAGTACTAAGTAATGTTTCCAATTCACCATCATTTTGAGTAGGAGCACCTAAGTTGTTGTCTTCTTTTTCACTCAAAATAGTATGAATGAATGAATTGTTGAATCCTACTGACAACATATGTTCCATGAAGATTTTGTTAAGGTCAAACCCCTTTATCTTTTCAACATACTTCAGATTTACATTGTGGAAGTGATTCACAAACTCATCAATTTTGTTTATATTCTTAAATGTGAAGTCTCCAATTTTACAAGGCAAGGGGATGAATTGCTTTTTTTATTTTTCATAGAAAAAGTGCAACCAAAATTTGTATTGCCATGCCACTTTCGTAATAAACAATTTATCATATACATGGTATGTAATAAAAGAGGGATTTTCCTTGGAACATAAGATCTTGATAACACTATGATTTTCCATCTTCTCTAACGTTCCCTTTTTCTCCAAAAAGTTATTAGTCTGGTTAGATATCCTGGGGGTAATTTTACCAAACAACAGTCCTTTGAAAACTAAAACGAAATCATTGTAAATTTCCTAAAAATGCAAAGAAGTCTTGTGTCTCCACAATGCTTGATACCAGAAGGTAACTCGATCAATTTTAGAGTTCACCCTCTTACAGATAGTCAATTTTGGAAATTGACAACAAAATAATATCACAAATACCAAATAGGAAGCCATAAATAATTTCTTGTCCCTTTTGTAATGTGACAACTGGGAAGAGATTTCAATGGAAATCAATTTTCCACAATCAAAAATAGCTTGCTATTTAACTGTAAAATATTAAATATAAAGAATCATGCAGGAAATGGTGGCAGTGCTTTCTTGGCCTATTAACCTGGTGAAAAACTGAGTGATTTCCCGAAAGGGGTTTTTAAAAGAGTAGACCTAAATCCTGGTTATGTCTTTTGGAACAGCTGTGAGATTCTCCAAGAACTCATGCAAGAGATCTAGACCATTTTCATGTTTTTTTAGAAAATCTTTGCAATCCTCTCCTTTGAAGGTAAGTGTTGTCTCAGGGAGTTTCAAGATTTTAAGAAACACTTGCGGTGAAAGAGAGATGGGGGAACAATGTTGGAGTTGTATGACTTGTTGAATCGGTATGTACTTCTCAACACACCATGCAACTAGTTCTTTGCAATTTGAATAACTCAGGGACACACTCTGCGCGAGCAATTATGGATGTCCCGATTATATCTTTATGTGCAGGAGGAGATGAGTAATATGAGTATGCTCTGGACCACTAAAATTTCTAGTCCTCACGACCAAAAATATTCAAAGTATCGCCACAAAACTGTTGTCTAGTTGTTGTTTCCATAGGTTGACGAGAGTTTTCTTTCAACTGGATAATAATTTGCAATGAATCCTTTCAGAGATATAAAAATAATATAACCTTTGGAAAATCGCACTCTAATGCAATTTATTGACAAATATTCTCGATCCCTTCACTTATTAATGATGATCTTTACAGAGCATGCATGATCAAATGTTAGCATTAAACCATACTAAATGCACATTGGGAAAAGCACGAAGATGGTGGGGACGAACAAGAGCAATTTGAATTTGGGGCCTTTTGTGAACTTTCCAACCCACAAACTCATGGTTACGAACGATCGAAAATAGGCTAAGTGTTACACAGTGGTCGGTCGGACTTGGATACAGGAGAAATGAGATACTTAGGATCTCAGTACTCGTGACAAGTTTGACGGTCATAATGTAGATCACAGGTGTTTGGGTGCAAAATGGAGATTGTGAAATTTGGAAGATGAAATCTTGAACCCATGAACCCATGGTTGCAAGAATGGTTAAGTGTATTATAACAAAGCGATCGATCAGACTCATGATGTAGGAGCATGGATAGAGGTGAAGACTCGTGATTCTGACAACCAATGAACCTGTCGATTTTTTGAAATACGACTAAATATGGTAACTAGAAATGGAAAAGAGAAGGGAGAAAAGAAAAGGGGAATGAGAGTAGGTATAGAAGAGGGAAAAAAATGGAAAAAAAATAAGTTGGGAAAATAGAAAAGGGAGGGAAATTTTGGAAGCGAGAATTGATCTCAACAAGAGGTTTCTGCAAGCCTTGCTCTTGAGATGAAGAAAAATCTACATAGCCTCTCTTTATTGTTGTAGAGGATTCTAATGGTTCTGGAGTTGTAGCTGACACGTGTTGTAATCATTTCTCTAAATATTTATTTTTCTTTGCACAATTTTGCAATTTCTCTTGCAATCTTGTTGTATCTTTTGCTTTCTTTTTCAACATTTATGCATTCTTCTTATACTTCTCGACATTGTCCTTTTTATTCTTTTCAATTTCTTCCTTTTCTAATTTTAGTTGGGATCAAACTTTAACCAATTGACCCCTAAGTTTGTGTACTTCATTCTCAATCTCTTGTTCCCTCAAATATCATTTCTTTGATGTAGTAAACAAAATTGGCACCACCTCAATTATTGTTGTACTCTGTGATTTCTGTTGCAAATCAACAATTCATAATTTCAAATTGTGTATCTCCATGTCACATCCCAAATGTTCTTCCTTTCAATTATGCAGGAGTTCATTATTGATATCTTTAATCTTTTTATCTCTCTCATATATATTCATCTTCAATGATTCCACCATTGGTGATGGGGCATAGAGATCAGCTAGAGAACTACTTAATGAGACAACTTCCCAGGACATGTTATCTTTTCTTTGTATGGACTTTTCCAAGTCAATTGAAAGCATTCATTTTGCTAGACTTCCCTAACTTGAATATTTACCCTTACCCATACCTTGAATTTAACATATATCTTGATCTTTGTTAGCTCCTTTACTTTGACTTTCTATTTCCTTTTCAAGTTCTATAATCTTATATTTTGTTGCACTACCCTTACTTTTACCTTTTCCCTTACCTATACCCTAACGTTTACCTTTTCCTTTAACCATACCTTGAATTTTACCTTTATCCTTACCGTCACCACTTTCTTTAGTAAGCATTTTAATTTCCTTTTTAAGTTCTTTAATCTTCCCATTTACACCGACAATCGTCATATTTCTCAGATTCAACTTATTACCTTGGTTAACATTTTCTTTCTTCAAACTGGTCACTATGTTCTTATATTCGTCAATCTCTGATTTATGCTTCTCATGTTCCTCTATCACTTTTTTTTCAAATTCAGCCTTTGAAATTTCAATAAATGCTTCTTTCTCCTTCAAAATATTTTTAATTCATCCACAGTTGGATTACTTGCAGTTTGCAATGGAGGTATATTCAAAACATTTGGTCTTCTTTTCAATTCTCCTTGAATATTTGAAATAATGTTTTGATATGTAGTCAATGACATTTCTAACATTGCATTGGTATTATCAATCTCCCTCTTACATTCCTCTGTAATTTCAGATACCACACTTCATAATCCAACAATAACACAATCTTTTTCCTTCTTTGTGTTACTTGATTCTTCTATTCTCTTCACATTTGTTGATTGCAGAGTTGCAATGTTCTTCAAGCATTCAATATTATCCTTGTGATTTAGTTCACACGTTTTTTTCCAACTGTATATATAGGAAGAATCCTCCATTACGACTAGTTTATAATGGATCATTCTATAAAATACCGAGAAAACAAATTTGTTATCAAAAATTTATGTTGGATTTTTTACATTTGAACTTGGAGAGGTAGAATCAATGCCCATAATAGGGACATTATACTCAAGTAAGGCCATTTTAGGAGGAATTCTATCAATTATAGTTTCTAAAGTAACACAAAAATCACAATTGTTTGTTTCCATATAATTTTCCATAGCTTCCTACTCCTTAGCTTCATTCATAGATTCATGTAGGGGTCTCAAAGTTATGACAACATTAAATTCATCTTGGGAAACTGTATCAAAACTGATTTCCACACCATCAACTATAGTCTATTCGTGTACTTCCTCAATGGTTTTATTTGTTTTTTATCTCCTAATGTAAGTTCTAAGTGGGCTTGTTTGGTCACCAAGTCGATATAAATCAATATTTTTTTGTAGTGTTCCTGGGAAACTGAACTTAATATTCTTCTTTTTACTTTCTTCAAGGGAATAATGTAATTTTTTATCCAATAGATGAGGGACATATATGGCCCTATATTCAACCCAATAAATTACTAGCCTCATGCAGTCACCGGAAATATCTTTCTTATGATGAATCATAATTGTCCCAAGGATAAGTTGAATAAAATATTTGTATAGTCCATGGGGAACATCTAACATTCTTAAACCATTCTTGGGAACATATACTTTTTGCTTGCATATTTTACTGGTCATCTCAATATTTTCTACCTTGGGTTTTTTTTTGGAGTTAAATGTTGCTCCCCCTCTGCATGGAATCTTTGTTTCTCTTGCAAGAAAATCAATGTGTAGGTAAGCGCTTTGGCCAAATAGTTTCATTTCCATAGCTATATCATCATAATTAGCTATTTCATCATCTATATCCTCATTTTTTTAATTGAAGGGTCCAATCATAAAGTCAAAAACCTCTGCTCTTCTCAAGATATTTAGCATACCTATTGGACAATTCGTTGTGTCTCTCCATGCATCATCGCACTCCTGGAATTTGTTGACAGTGAACTTTTCATCACGGGAACCCTTTGTTTCAACTGTTTCACCTATGGTAGACGAATCCCGTGTTTCAATTGTGGCCATGGTTTTATGGGTTCAAAGTTGAAATGGTTTTTTGAGGAATGTATGCTAACAGGAATGGACACTAATGAATGGAAGTCGAGGAATGAAAACTCACACTAAGGAAACCCTTGGCAGTCAATTGATTTTTTTTTAAATGATTTAGGGTTATATTGGTATATTTTTCTATAAATCACTTTTATTAAGAAAAGTAAATTAATATTTATACATAAGATATAATTTATTAAAAATAACACTTTTACAAAACTTCTTGTGCATTTTTATAAGCAAACTCAAGTAGATTTGTCGTATTTTTTAACAATGGACTTGGGATTTTTGAGAATTAATGAAAACTTTCCATCCTCTAAATGAGGGGAAGTACTCGAGGTTTTTCCCTGGGTGTTGTAAATTGGAAAAAAAATGATTATGAGAATGTGTTAGGGTAATTTTGAAAGAAAAGTTACAAACCTTGATGATTATAATACAAACACACATACTCAATCTCAAATTAAATGGTAAGCAAGATATCTTGCATGCATTTGAAATCAAGCATAGGTGTGGGAGACTTACAAGTACTTTGAGTTTCTAAGATTCTAGGACTCGGGCACCAACTCAACATACAAGGTTAACTACATATGTATGCTTACAAACAACTTGTCAAACATGGGTTCAAGGTTGTTATAATATATGCCATAGCAGCGTTGATCATAAACAATGAATCAACATCCATTTTAATTCATCTTCCTATGAAAACCATTCATATGGGATAAGGAAGAACCATTTAGGGTTTAGGCCACCATAGGGTTTCATAACATGTCAAGGGCATGCATTTGTAATTAACAATGTGTGCATATTCCTCCTTACTATGTAAACATGCAATCCCATACCCTTAGCGTGCAATTTCAACTTGAGGCATGCATTTTTCCCTTCAAAGGCGTGCATTTTCCTCAATACCTTGTTTTCATGTAATTTCACAAGGTCAACATACAATTACCAACACAAGGCATGCATTTTTCTTCCTAGGGCGTGCATTTTTCATCTGCCTTATTTTCGTTCATTTTATGCATTTTCCCTTTTTAGGGCGTGCATTTTTCACCATGGTGTGCACATAATTTATCTGAAGGAATGGATGTTTCATAAGCCTATATATCCCTGGTATAATCATACCAATTTCACCAATGGGCATGCATTTCCCTCGGTCTAGCATGCATTTCAACAAGGCCAATTTTAACAATTTGACCTCTTTGTTTTACAAGGCAGTTTTTACCATTTATGCACAACAACAACAACAAAAAAATTGTCTAAAAATTCCCACTATGTCCTTTAAATTGCAAGCCTAAGGCATAACATACTTTATGCCTTATTATAGGATGGGTATGCTACAATTTCCTTGCCATCCAATCCTCATTGTTTCCATTACTAATTTTTCATGCTAACCATTTGGAAAATAATGGAAGGATTTGGGTTTCTATTGTTGCATAAAACCCTAATTCAAGCTTTTTATAGTCTCCACATCTAAAAATTCACACTCACACATAAGAAATACGTTTTTTTCTTTTAAACTCTAATTTATGCCCTTGTGCAAAATGCACGCCAAGATTCACAAAAATGCATGCTTATGTCTTAAAACACCTCCGATTTGAGTGATTCAAGTTTTTGAGGGTGTATTAGATAATTTACACCTGTGTACATATTTTTATTTTCATTTTCAAACATAAATGTGGCTACTCTGTAAAAGAGACAAAATATGCCTTTTAAATTGAAAGACCAAAACAATAGAAAATGACCTAATGGAAATGCGCACCCATGTTCCTATATAGCTCCAAATTTAGTTATAAGATATTTGGGGTGAACACAATAACATTATAAATATATATGTATCACCCTATGTGCAATTTCAAATTAAATATGACCTCTACATTGAACCAAGATTGAAGACTTTCTATAAAATGGAGGGTAAAATTGTCTTTCTGTAAAATGCACACCCAAGACTCATATGACCTCCAAATTGAGTGATTCAAATTGTGGAGTTTGTATTCTATCATTTTACATCTTGTAATACATTTGGTTTTTCATTTTCAAACCAAAAACCCTCTTATGTGCATAGAGGCTAAAAAATGCCTTGTAAATGCAAAACAAATGCATAAAGGGAAAAATCAATAACAAAGCATGAAAACAGGGCATGATAAAAATGCACGCCTTGCTAAGAAAAATCCATGCATGGTGTTGGTAATTTACATGTTACAAGTTACAAGACTATGAATATGTTGGAACCTTAAGATTGTATACTAGGGTGATATCTCAACTTGTTTCCCTTTCCCTAATTTCAACAATATTGGATTTTGACATAGTGAAAAATGTTGGAGGATGCATGTCAGCCATTTAACAAAAATGTTTATAAATGTTGGAAGGATGTTCCCCAAATATTTGATGAAATGGAAACCAAAAAATAGTTTTCCTTTCCTCTAATTCTTCTCACATGGGGTCAAAGCTCCTCTTTCTCTCTATTATATGTATTATGTTTTTTTGGCCTATAGAAATTAATTTACATGTGTGAAATTCGTTGAATATATTCGTATATTGTACTTATATTGTTTCATTGGAATTTTTTGTAATAGTTAATTACACTATCATATAACATTACTCGAGAGGAAAATAATAGGATGCTTCAAAGGTTACTTGCGACATTGGAAGCAAAGGGTGATAGGAAATGTTATTTCCCTTGCAATCAATGTAGGGGATTCAAAAGAAGAAGATTTTTAATAAAAATAGATGAAAGGCATTGTAGATAGTTTGAACATGTTGAAGGGGGATATGAATATCGTCCCTTGGTAAGTTAGTACTCAAAATATGTTTTTGTATTGATTGTATTTGTAGAAATTTCTATCCTTTTAATATTTATTACATAGACTAATATTTTTTATTGTTTGTAATTATAAAGGAAGGGCATCCTAGGTGAGATCTTGGGAATGTGCCAAGTAGTAGTAGAAATCTTGTTGTACACAATGAGGAAGATGGAGCGAATATTGGAGGTCAAGTTAGTCATATGTAAGAATATGACATTCTTAATAGTATAATTGAGAATTATGGTATAAATAGATTGATCCAGGTAACCTTTGCTCCAATAGATAACAATTTTGATAATATTTGTGATGTACCTCTGATTGAGAAGTCACAAAAAACCCCTTTACGAAGGCTTCAGGAAAAATCTTCTCTTTGATATATTGTTGGTGGTGAAATTGAAGGTATTTAATGGTTTTCCAAACAATTGTCTCTCCGATATCCTAAGTTATGTAATATAATTTGTCACATATACATAAAAGTTCTAGTTTTGTTTCTCTATTCTTAGTGTTATTCATTAATTCATAAATTAAGGATGCAATATTTAGTATTAATATTATTTACATTAACTAGTTATATTTTGCATTGTAAATTGTTAGGTGAATTTATCCTACCATCATCAAATACTTTACCTCGAACATACCAAGAATTATCTACCATTATGAAAGATATTGGAATGGAGTATCAAGCTATTGATTCATGTCCTGATGATCATATTATATATTATGGACAATATGCTTTAGAAACGAAATTCCCACAATTTCAAATCAGTAGATATCGAACCGATCAAGTAACACAACACGTACCTCACAAGGATCTTCGTGATATTCTCATAATTCCACATTTGAGGCGACTGTTTAGGTGCCAAAGCATAGCACCGTTTATTGATTACCATGCATGGAACATAAGTGAAGATGGTGTTCTTTGAATTCCTGCAGATGGTTCTGCAATTTAGGAACATCGAAGAAAGATGGCCAATTTTCAAAGAAGAACCTAGTAATATTAGGCTTCCATTAGCAGTTGATGGTGTCAATCCATTTGGAGAGGTCAATTCTATTTACTCACTATGACCTATTTTTGTTATAAACAATATCCTTCCTCCTTGGATGTCAATAAAGAGGGAGCACACAATGTTGGCAATGATTATTTCATGTATTTGTTTACAATAATTTTTTGAACATAAAATTTCGTTTGTCTTGTTCGTTGCATAATTGATTATATATACATATATACAAAGTACTAATGATGTGTATTTTCAATCAATTAGGTAAGTACCAAGTTAAATATATGAATGTATATATTGAGCCTCTTATTGATGAGCTACTAAATTTTTGTGCCGACATCACTATGTTCGACATCTCTAGAGCAATAGGGAAAAAGAAATTTCAATTCATGGAATACTTACATGAAAAATTCATGATGTTCCAGTGCTAACACAATTTTTTGGTATGTAATGTACTACTGCACTTTAATAGTATATAATTTTTGGAAAATATCATGCATGTTTTTTAAATAATTCCTTGGTATGTGATTGATACTGACATTAATCCATATGTTGTAGGCCTTCAAACAAAGGGTAAATTTGCATGTTTAATATGTGGTCCTAGGATGAAATCTCATCATTCAATAAGTTTAGGAAATTATGTGTTTGAAGAGTATATGCACTTCCTCCATAAGAACCATAGGTATCAAACTATAGAAAAAACATATTTTCAGTTTGAAAGAAGAGACTAGAATAAAACCACAAAGAATGAAACATCGCCTATGGAAGTTGGAATATAATATAAATTGTCAAGGTAAGAAATTAGTCTATGTATCATATATATTAATGTTTTACAATTTTGATTTGTATTGAATTCTTTTTACTATATCTAACAATTATTGTTGCAATCTCATTTATTTTTCATAAATGTCGTCAAGGAACTAATGGGCTTCCATGAGGAATGAAAATTTACCCTATATAATTCAACAGGTTTTCCTACTATGAGCACCAACAAATATCTCATTTTTTTTATACAATACATATCAAGAAGAATGCAGTAGAAACATTATGGAGAATCTTAAATGGAAGGACTAACAAAGAAAAAATTGGCAAAATTTGTAGTGACATTCAAGAAGCCAATCATGCAATGAAAAATATGATTAATGTTGAATACATTATTGTCATTGATTTCAAAAGTAAGTATTCAAATGAAACATGACTTTAAGAAATACAAAGTGGAAGTGGATTAGAAATGAAGTTACGTGAAAGTGGATTAAATATGAAGTTACATGAAAAAGGATTAAATATGAAAGTTGCGTGAAAGTGGATTAAAAAATAAAGTGGATTAAACATAAAGTTATGTGAAAGTGGATTAAAAAGTAAAGTGAATTAAAAAGTGAAAGTGGAGTAAAAGTGCATATGATATTTGCAAGTGGTTTTAAAACACGTGGTGGTATTTTACCCATGGTATGTTGAAAATTAAATTAAAAAAAGGAAATTGATTATTTATTTAATGAAGGCCATGCCTTTTCAAATGTACATGACTTTTCATGTACATTTTAATGGTAATGTATAAAAAGAGAAGAGGGTTGTGAGAAATAGCGTGTGGGTGAAGAGTAGAAATGTAATATTTACATATGAGAATATAATATGAGAAAATATTGAATATTATTTAAAAAGGAGAGAGTGGTGAAGTATGTGATGATCCAACTAGTAAATCTTGCAAAAGTAGGAGTGACCATTGAGTAGATCTAACGAAAGTAGAAGGAGTGAGTGTTGAGATGATCTGGTGAAAGTAGAAGTAGCGAGTGTAGAGCAGATCTAGCGAAAGTAGAATTAACGAGCACAGAGAAAATTTGGTGAAGACAGAAGCAACAAGCAGGCCAGTGAAGGAGATGTATATGAAGAACTTGTAAACTTGTAAGTAGGTTGGTCCCTACAAAAA
>JASDQU010502367.1:27208-47064 GCA_032191745.1 Picea mariana
AAAATCATAGAAGACAATTCAAGAGTTTGAAGATGAAAGACAAAGAAAATGTTTCATCATATCTCCTTCATGTGGACAAAATTGTCAACACCATCAGAGGACTTGGTGAAACAGTTGTAGAACCAATAATTGTGCTAAAGGTGTTGAGGTCACTCCCCTTAAGATTTGATGCCAATTTTTTTTCCATTGAGGAAATAAAGGATCATGATAAATTAACAATGGATGAATTGCATGGGATCCTCACTACATATGAAATGAGGACTAAAAAAGAAAAACTATCAAAGAAAAAAGCAACTTTCAAATCCTTAAAGAAGATTAAGAACAAAGAAACAAAAATCAAGCGATTGTTCCAGCTATGAATCAGATGTAGAGGAAGAAAATTTTGTGAGAAAACTAAAAAATGGATCTGGAAAATACAAAGGTAAGTTTCCCTTTAAATGCTTTAACAGTGGAAAAGTATGAATTTTTTTTTGCTAAGTGTCCATACGTGAAAAACAAAAGTAGTGATAATGAAGAAGACTATAGCGTAAAGAGAAAACATAACCAACACAAAAATAGCCACAAATAGGAAAAACATGAAAATAATAAGAACTCTTATAAGCAGAAGAAGATCGTCTACTCAAAAGGGGTCAGTGACTCGTTTAAGGAAAGAAATGAAAGTAGTTCTGGTAGTGATAGAGAATAAATTATCTTTATGGAAATCAAAACAAATATTAATGAAGACAAAGAAATGATGGATTCGGAAGAAGAGGAAAAAACCAAAATAGATGGAGAAGTGGATCTTGAAGAAGAACTCATATGTGCCTTAAGTGAAATAAAGAAGCTGAGGAAAAAGAATTTGAAACAAAAAGAACAATTGCGGAAATATGAAGAAAAGGATACTAATTCAAAAACCAAAATGTCACAAAGCCCTGAAGAACTAAAAAATATTATCATAAGCCTAAAAAATCAATTAGAAGTGGCAAGAAGAATAGAAGAAGTGGTGAGAATTTAGCTGAAGGAAAAGGAAGAAAATTGTGAGAAGCTAGAAGTTGAACTTGTTTCCTTAAGAAATTATTTGGAAAAGTCAACTTCTCAGTTGAACAAAAACTTGAAGTTTGAAAAGAGTGCAAAAACCTTAAACAATATCATCAATTGTAAAAGGTCTCCATTCATCAAGACTGGTCTTGGATATGATGTTGTTGTTGCCTCCCTATATACACCTGGCCTTGCTACAACTAGAGAAGTTTTGTTTATTGCAGGTGGAGTTAAAACTAGTTTTCTAAAAGAGCAACCTACTATTAATTGTGCCAAATATATTGATAAGTTGCCTATTCCTCACATGACATAATTTGAGCATACTATTACAGATGACATTATTGTTGCTATGCTGAATCCTTCTAATCCTGTAAGTGAACCTGACCTAGAGCCTACTTCATATGATCAACCAACACAAAAATATATGCCCTATCATCATCCTCACCATAAAAATTGTGGACTAGTGCTAACTACCAGGATAGATTATGGTTGGATTGATGGATGGTCGTGGAATAATTTGACCAAATGTTTGAGGACTTTATATCATTTTGTATCATCAATTTTACAGTCGTGCAACACTTATTTTACTTACTGATTATTTCCCTAGAAGTGCTCGACCGAGGATCGAACCGACATAACATACAACTAGAGTTTTGATTGAGTATATGTCGACTGGAATTTTTTAGAACAATGTTAAGTGAATCAAGGATATCATAAATGTATTGGAGAGAATTAGTCATCACTGCATTCTACATTTTGAATAGAGGCAAAATCAGAGTCAATAACAAGAAAACACCATATGAATTATGGAAGGGTAGATTAACAACAGTTAAATACTTCAAAATTTTCAGAAGTAAGTGCTACATAAAGAGAGATGATGAGGATTTGGGTAAATTTGACTCCAGAGATGATGAATGTATCTTTCTTGGATTAAAAATTTCTCAATAAGACAAAGAAATATTCATTTCACAAACCAAGTACATCAAAGAAATGTTGAGTAAATTAAGAATGGAAGATTGTACTCCAGTCAACACACCTATGGTCACAAGTTGTAAATTGAGAAAAAATGATGAAGCTCCGGAAGAAAATCAAACATTGTATAGGTCAATGATTGGAATCCTACTATATGTGACAACATTAAGGATAGACGTTATGCAAGCAATAGGAGTGGTTGCACGATTTCAAGCCTCACCAAAAGAAACTCGTGTGCAAGCAGTAAAAAAGATATTCAAATATATAAAGGGCACCTTGGATTTTTTTTTATGGTACTCAAGAGGTGAATATTTTACTCTAATAGCATATACAAATGTAGTTCGGTAGGCATTGTTGATGAAAAAAAAAATACAAGTGGAGGAGCATTCTTTCTGGGCAACATTCTAGTGTCTTGGTTGAGTAAGAAACGGTCTTCAGTCTCTCTATCCATAGCAGAAGGCGAGTATATTATAGTCGCAACATGTTGCACACAAGTTCTCTGGATGAAGAAAACACTGCAAAATATCAAGGTAGAATATGATCATCCAATCTCAATCATTTGTGACAACACAAGTGCAATCAACATTTCAAAGAATCTTGTTATGCACTCAAATACGGAGAATATTMDKATCAAGTACCRCTTCCTAAGAGAACATGTATYCGAACAAAGTGTCAATMTAGAATACACTTCCACTAAGGAACAAGTTGCAAATATTTTTACCAAACCCCTTCCCAGAGAAACATTTTCATATCTTAGGAAAAAGATGGGAGTGATATCCATCTCATCTCGTGAGTAAAGAAGTAAACACTGCATGATATCAAGGTAGAATATTATCAACCAATCTCAATCATTTGTGACAACACAAGTGCAAACAACATTTAAAAKAATCCTATCATGCACTCAAACATGAACCATTTTCTCATAAAGTACCTCTTCCTAAGAGAACATGTAGTCGAACAAAGTTTCAAGCTGGAATACATTGCCACTAAGGAACACGTTGCAAATATTTTTACCAAACCCCTTCCCAGAGAAACATTTTCATATCTCATACAGAAGTTGGGAGTGTTATTCTTCTCATCACGCTAGTAAATAAGCATAACTCAAGGGGAGAATTCCTTTGTCGTTCATGTCAAAGGGGGGGAATTACATATAGAGGAGAGTTGTAGAAATGGGGAGGGTAATTATAGATAGAGAGAAATTTGCAGAAAAAATAGGAGAATTATTTCTATTTATGAAGGATTATGTGTTTTCAAAGGTAAGTATTCAAATATAAGTATTCAAAGGAAAGATGATTTTAAGAAATACAAAGTGGAAGTGGACTAGAAATGAAGTTACATGAAAGTGGATTAAATTAAATGTGAAGTTATTTGAAAGTGGATTAAATGTGAAGTTATGTGAAAGTGGATTAAATATGAAGTTACGTGAAAGTGGATTAAATATGAAGTTAAGTGAAAGTGGATTAAATCTGAAGTTATGTAAAAGTGGATTAAATATGAAGTTACATGAAAGCATACTAAATATGAAGTTACATGAAAGTGGATTAAATATGAAGTTACGCGAAAGTGGATTAAATATGAAAGTCATGTGAAAGTGGATTAAACATGAAGTTATGTGAAAGTGGATTAAAAAGTAAAAGTGAATTAAAAGGTAAAAGTGGAGCAAAAGTGCATATGGTTTTAAAACCCATGGTATGTTGAAAAGTAAATTTAAAAAAAAGAAAATAATTATTTATTTTATGAAGGTCATGCATTTTCAAATGTACATGATTTTTCATGTAGAGTTAATGGTAAGGTATAAAAGGAGAAGATGATGGTGAGAAATAGAGAGTGGGTGAAGAGAAGAAAAGTAATATTTACATATGAGGGTATAATATGAAAAAAAATTGAATATAATTCAAAAAGGAGAGTGACGAAGTATGTGACGATCCCGCTAATAGATCTTTCGAAAGTATAAGGAGCGAGTGCCGAGTAGATCTGAAAAAAAATAGAAGGAGTGAGTGTTGAGATGATATGGCGGAAGAAAAAGTAGCAAGCGAAGAGAATATCTAGTGAAAGAAGAAGTAACGAGTGCAGAGCGGATTTGGTGAAAACAGAAGCAATAAGCATACCAGTGAAGGAAGTGCATATGAATAACTTGTAAACTTGTAAGTATGTTGGTGCCTACAAAAACAAACAATTGTGGGGATTGGTGTCTCCACTAGGTCAATTCCTACAAATAGTAGAGAGGATTGGTGTCTCCAGTAGGTTAGTGCCTACAAATAATAGAGGGGATTGGTGTCTCCAGTAGGTTGATGCCTAGTACAAATAACAGAGGGGATCGATGCCTCCAATAGGTAGGTTCCTACAAATAGAAAAGGAGATTGGTGTCTCTCGTAGGTTGGTTCCTACAAACATTTGTAATGATGGGTTGGTGCCTACAAATTCATAAAACAAGTTTTTGTGGTTTTCTCTCGAAAGGGTTTCCACATAAAATATTGTGTCTTCTAGTTGTTAAATGTACGTGATTGCTTCATTATGGTTTATGAGTGTTAAAAAGAAAAATATAGACTTATATTGATTCACCTTCCCCTCTCAATATAAGCGTATGCTCAACAATTAATTAAAATAACGATGGACATTGAGATAGTCTTCCATGGTTATTTATAGAGCAACAAAGAAATGTTGTAAAAGATGCCATTATGGAAATTAATTTTTCCATGAGATTTGCTTCAAACCTAAATAGTATATTAACAAAGAAAGGTGAATTTTGTGGGGTAAAAACTCATCACCGGCATACCTCCATTAAGGTAATTATTTTGTTATGTTTCTATATTGGTATACATATTTTTGGTATTTTTTTTGTTTACTTTTTTGTTACAGTGTGTTCTACCTCTAATGTTTATAATGATTCATTTTTTGTTACAGTATGTTCTACCTCTATCTCTTCCAAACAAATTTGACAACAACATAAAACAATTCATATATGATCTTGGCAAATACATGGGGTCAGTAATGATTTCTATGAAAAATATTTGTTGTAGAACTTGTTCACGTGTTATTTACTTGCAATGTATATACTTAAACCTATTATTTGCTTGCATCATGTGTAGGTGGTTGTCATCTAAAGAAGTCCATAAAAAAGATATAAAGTATTGGAGGAGAGAACTTCCTCGCCTAATGTGTGAAATGAAAAAAGTACCTACCTATGACATTTTTCAATGCACAAGAACACTACCTCATACACCAAGTTGAGGATATTGAAATGTGTGGACCTGTACACACAAGATCAATGTGGATGGTGGAGAGGCATTTGAAATCATTGAAGGAATTTGTTAGAAAAAGAGTACATCCTGAGGGTTCTATGGTGGAGGGATATATGGTGTATCAATCCTTGGTGTATATTAGTCAATATCTTCCTAAATTAGCAGCAAATGTGAATGTTGAGGAAAGATAGAATTAGGAAAGTGAAAGGTAATTAGATCGTAGAGCTCTACAATACTTTTGTTTATTTAGTTTTATCTATATCATACATGTTGAGACCTAAGTCTGCACCCCTGTCCCTCCTCTCTCATTTCCCTATACATTCATCAAAATCATTCATCTTCTGGTTGGTTAAGTTGGTTTCCCATCACTAAATGACTCATTTTTTTATCATTATATTTCTTGATGGATTCTTTGCACCAATTATTTAAGTTTTCTTGAACGATAATTGCATATCGTGGTTTGGGTTCGAAATATTTGTCATCGTGTTTAAAATTGATTGAGTGTGCAGCAGGTCAACCAAGTCCTTTTTTTGCACATGAAACATCCAAAAGAAAAATGTAACAATTCAGAGTAGTGGATTTCAGGCTTAGATTGTGAGCAAACAGACAGGTTAAATTTCGATAGTGGAGGTCCAACAATCAATTAAGATCAAAGACTCTTGTTCATTTGAGGTTTCAAAATCGCGCAAGGTTTAACAACAAGCATATGAAGTTTCACTTTGGGAGATTATCACTCTGGTAGAATTCAATCCAGAACAAGCGCTAACTTCCGAAGTATTGGAGCCCCAAAGTGTCGAAGCCCTAAACTGCCACGTCACTTCGTGAATTCGATCACTCGAGAGATATTCATACTCTGCATTCAAGAAGCCCCGAAGTGGCAGAGCTCTAAAGTTCCTGAGCCCCAAATTTCCAAAGTGGATACTCACTACCACGTCACTTCACGAGTTCGGTTATCCAGGAGGTTTTGATCCAGAAAAAACACGGATCCCCGGAGCCCCGAATTGCCATGTCACTCTAAGAGATCGTCCTTTGGGAGATATCCATACTCCGCATTCAAAATCTCCTGAACGTCGAATATCCGGAGATGCGTGGCACTCATCTGTCAACGATGCATGGCACTCATATATCGATGACACATGGCACTCATTTCATGCATTTTGGTTAAGTCATCTGCTCTATTTCAGGTGACACGTGTCACTCTTATTTTTATGAAATGTCACTGACTATGATGTAATGTGGCCATGTCACTCTAAGAGATTGTCCTCCGAAAGATTCTCAAACCCTATAGTCAAAATATCTCGAACACCGAAGAGCCAAAGTCCCGAAATATAAAATGATTAAAGTCTTAATCTCGGGTTAATTAGCAAAAAGTGTTGGTTAATGACTCCATGAGATTTTCACTCCAGGATATTTTCATCTACATCAAACACAGTTCCCCAAATTTCCAAAGCTTCGAAGTGTCGAAGCATTGGAGCCCTGAATTCCCGAAATATTAAAATGATTAAAGTCTTAATCTTGGGTTAATTAGCAAAAAGCATTGGTTAATGATTCCATGAGTTCGTTCATTCAGGAGATATGTATACTCTGCACTCAACATCTCCCAAACACCGAATTTTCGAAGTGGCTTATCCTCATTAATTGCATATTTTAAAGTTTTCAAACGATGCCAAACGAAGGGAACGTCGAGCCAGTCTATGACACCATATTTCTCATCTAGCAACAACTTGATGATAGTCGACAGGTGCATAAAATGAAGCTACAGGTCCAGTCCTTGCAACACCATAATTGGGAATTGGAGAAACTATACTCCAGACTGCAAAAGGAATATCGAAGACTCCAGAAAAAACACCAGAATACTTACCTCTTCCCCCATGAGATAAATTGAAGAAAAATGTTGCCAACACATCCAGTTATCTCCTAGTGGAATCCAATAATGCGCATGGATACAAGCACTCAACTCATAATCCAGTTTTGTCACTCCTAATTTTTTTCAGAGTTCAGTTTATTCCAGCATATGCATTAGTCTAGTTTATTTCAAGTATCAATTTTTAGTTGTTTAAAGTTCAAGAGTGTTTAGATTAAGTTAATAACTAGTCTTTTATGTGTGATAAGAACCACTCTTTTTTTATTAAGTCAAGATCAAAGTATACCTTAATATACTCCAACAATGTTTTTAACTAAGTTAATAAGTTGTTTTACAACTGCTAGTGTAGAGTTAAACATCAGTCCCAGATGGATGAGAGCCTCTGCAGCTTTGATAAATATGCATTTTTTGTATGTTTTGAGGGTTCGGTTTTTGGTAAAAGAAGATCAATAGATCAGTTGGTTGAACTTGTTCTATGCATGGATTAAAGCTCTCTACATGGTGAATATACTCTTGATGACGGTGTTTTTTCCAAATCTACATGTGTTTTTATCTTATGTTGAATGCAGTTTTTTATTTGTGCGAAGTACATTTCATTTCCTTCAGCTATTGTATAACTTGTCTTTACTAATATGAAACTTGTGAACCAACAAATGCTTTGGTGAAGATTTGTTTCCATTGCAACCTGTGAGAGTAATTGTGTTTTTTATACATGTTTAATGTCTTGAAATGATATTTTAAGTATTAAACTTCTTGCAACAGATTATTCATTGAGTGGTTTGTTGTTTCCCTTTGTTTTTACCTCTATTATTTCACTTGTATGTCATTTGTGTGCCACCAACCAAGGAGGACCCTCATCCATATATTTTTTACAACCCACCATTCTCTTGTATTGGTAAAACCAACCCTCTAATTGACCAACCAAATAAAAAACCAATCATTCTAAACTTGAGGTGTTCTAGCTCTACCCTTTAGCAGGCAGGTGCAGACTCTAGGACCAACATCTTCTGGCGCCATTGTCGGGGAATGGTGTAACAAAATATATTTCCTTGGTTCTCCCAACGAACTCTGTGCATGGTGTCTAAAGGTGTGCACAATAGGCCTAGCACCGATTTCCATCACACATCAACCCAATCAAGTATGTACCCAAACTGTCTCTGCAATCAAGTATGCGACAAGTTCTATAATGAGTTTTTTTATCACCCACCTTGTCCAAGTGATTCGTCTCACCATAAACTATGCTCTTGGTCTATACAAGGTGTGTTCCCAGACCAACCTTTTCACCACACTATCAACCGAACCTCTGTCATAAGTTTGATGCAAAGTATGTGATGAACTAGTTCACTCCACCTAATGGTTAACCAAGTCTACAAGGAATGAGTTCATTACAGATTTTGATGAAGAGTTGGTGAGCTCTTCACCACTATCCGGACAATAGATGGTATCATAGTAGTTTGGTGCTCTTCACCACACTTGCAGTCAAAACAGTTGTGGTGGGGTGCACTTGTTGAGAAGGCAATTCATTACGAAGGTGGTTTAGTGGGAATGTTCACCGACTTGGTGAATCGTTTGATGGAGTGAACCGGTTCATCACATACTTTACATAAAACTTATGACATAGGTCCAGTTGATGGTGCAGTGGAAAGGTTGGTCTGGGCACACACCTTGTATAGAACAAGAGCAAAGTTTGTGATTAGATGAAGCACTTGGATAGGGTGGATGATCACAGAACTTGTTGTGGGCTTGATTGTAGAGACAATTTGGGAACAGACTCAGTTGGTTTGATTCACAATGGAAGTCAGTATTGGACCTATTGTGGACACCTTGAGAGACCAGGCGCAAAGTTCGTTGGAAGAACCAAGCACTTGGGAAAGACATATGAATGCATGATTTTTCACATGACTTATCACAAATCTAACCACATAAGTGAAATGCAGAGGATGATCATAGAAGTTATTGCGAAGGGGAGCATTTCTAGGTTGCAACAAGGTGAAGCATTTGGATGTGTTGGATGACCTAGGGTGACCTAGAACATTTTCGTAGTAGAGAGTTGGTTGGGCACGTTTCGACCATCATGGTGTCTTCATGTCATGTATCGCCAAGAACAATATTTGAGTTGAGATGGGTTGTTGGACAAATGGGTTAACCACAACCTTCAGACAAGGTAGCTCTTCGCAAAGTTACAACAATCGGTTAGCAGCTAAATGAATTGATAGTTGGGCGGTGGGTGCATGGTGCCTTGAAGCGGAAGCAGTCAAGGGGCGAAGATGGAAAGACATTGGAGATGAGTTCAACTGGTTGCATTCGAAGTTTGGAACTTAGAAGGATTTTTGAATGAATGAATGGACTCGTCCTTGGATCGCACTAAAAGTCTTGCAAGTTTTTGGAGATGCAGATGATGATTGAGGGGAGTTAATATGGAGAGTCGGTTGCTTGGGAAAGTACAATTCCAAGACAACAGACTTGAACCACGAGTGCAACCAAGGATGTCATTGGAAAGGTATGGTTGGTTTCAATTTCTTGCATTTCCTAAGTGTTTCTATGAGTTCTTTGAAGGGAAGTTAGATGACTTGGTGGTTCAAGCACAATTTGTTTTCGCGATGAGAACCAAAATATTTAAGGGTGACTCAAGTGGTGCAGATTCAAAGAAGTCATGTAGCAGTTGGGATGCCTTGATGGAATGAATGTGTAGAGAGCTGAGGCGACCTGCTTGAACGAGTCTTGTGGTGGAATTAGGCATATTTTTATGCATTCATGGAGGTGTCTTGAGGAAGCTACCTAACTCTTTGATGAGGCGCGTTGGACAGGTCATTGTCGTGGATTGGGCAGTGAGGTCTATGCCAATTTTTTAGCATTCAATGCATTCAATTGTAGATCTGAAAATTACTTCCAAGTGACCTCAAAAAGTAAACTAAGGCTATTATCACTAAACAATTTTACACTAAAATTATGATAGAAATTTATAGCAGAAGTACAAATATCAGAGAGAAATCATCCATACATAAGGGACACAAAATTACTCAAAAATATTTTCCAAATTGAGGATTCCAAGGACAAAAATAGTCCTCACAAGAAAATTACAAACTCGGAAAAATTCCAACTTAAAAATATGCCAAAAATCCTATCTAACATCATAGCCATGTGACTGACATCACCCTGTACGACTTCCTGCATCATGCCTATAGTTTTCACATGTGGCGTGCTGCTATACCACTCGCACGTATGACCTGTTGTTGTATGACTCACATGTGTGGTTGTCCCTGTATTAACTTGCAACTATTGTATGTTTCACACGTGTGGTATGACATGCAATAAATGTTTCATATGGATCCCACATGTTTGACCTCTCTTGCTCTCTCTCATGACCTCACACATGCGACTCCTCCTCCTTGGCTAAAAAATGAGAAAATGAAGACCATAAACCCTATACCATATTTTCCAAAGTGAAGATCCTCCTTGTTGAAATTTGCCTCCTCAATATCCTTGGCAAGAGTGCTCACTTACTCATGGAAAATACATTATAACAATAAGATGTGTAGTGCCTCCTCACATTGCCTCTCCTTTTATAAGAGTCTAAAAGTGAGTTTAAAAGCCCCTAACTTACCTTAGAATCCCTCTACTAAACTCAACATTAAATTAGAATTGTTTATTCTTTCAAGTGGGTGAAAAGCCCCAACAACAACAATTCCAAGGCTCAACTCTATACAAAAGGGGTTTTCACAAAGTAAAAATGAAATGTGAGTGCCAACAAATATTCCCACATTCCCAACACTAAGGCCAATGTGAGAATACCTCCTCGATGCTACAAAACATCAACACTCCCTCTTAGCAAGGGATGTATTCTCCACCACTTCTAGCTTGTCTCTGAAGTAGACAAACTTCCCCTTCACTAGGGGTTTGCTGAGAGTATCCTTCATCTCAAACTCTAAAGCCAAATCCCTCTTACAACTGGCAATGAGCTTCTTTGCACCCGTGAGGAATAGATCAACAACATACAACACCGATATAAGAGGATCCTCACCCACCTGTATGAGACATAGGTTGGGGTCTGTTGAATCACTCTTGGTGAAGCCCATGCTTTGACAATACCCGTCGATCCTCGAGTACCATGCCCTGGGTGCCTACTTGAGTCTGTACAAATCTTTCTTCAACCTGCAAACATGGGAATCCCTCCCATGTACCTCAAAGCTCTGAGGTTTCTCTATGTACACCTCCTCCTCTATCATACCATTGAGGAATGTTGTTTTCACATCCATTTGATGTATCCTCCACCCCATAACTGAAGCAAGAGAAATAACAACCCTGATAGAAGTATACCTGACAGTTGGAGCAAAAGTCTCCTCATAGTTCACTTCCTCTTTCTGGGAGAACCCTCTTTCCATGAACCTCACCTTGTACTTCTCGACCCTATGATTTACAACATGCTTGATCTTATAGATCCACTTGGAAGTGACCACATAATTCTCCTTTTATCTTGGAATTATGTCCCACACATCATTCTTCATGATGGATTGATACTCCTCCATCATGGCATCCTTCCAAACATGTTGCCTCCTCAAAACTGGAAGGCTCAGAATCAATGATGTTACTCATATGCGCCACATAGATCAAAAACCTTCATAGAGACTTCTCTCCTTGAAAGTTCCCCTGGGTGCAGCATGCTTCTCCACATATCTCAAAGTATCCTAAGGACATCTAGGCCTCGTTTCCTCGTCACTCGAAGGGTCCAATGGATCCACTAACTCCTCCTTATGGTCAGAAGGTAAAACCCCTATATTGGATGGACCTGTACTCTCCTCAACCTTCAGAGGCTCCTACTACTCACCATTTATCTTTGATGTGGTCTCTTGGGGCCCCTTGAAATCCAACTCCTCAAACCTGACATCCTGACTAACCTCAATCTATTGTTGTCCTATAAAATAGATTTGATAGGGCTTCGAAGTCTTGATATATCCCACAAACATGCCCTTCCTCCCATAAGGTTCTAAGTTCATCCTCTTCTCCTTAGGAACATGGATGTAAAATGGATAACCAAAGATCCTAAAATTCCCTATCTCTCATCTCACTTATGCGAATTCCTCCTTACGAGTCTTGTCCTCCAAGATCCTATGAGGACTCCTATTTTGAACATAGATTATCGTGTTACATGCCTCTTCCCATAGGAACATAGGTAGATCCTTGTCATGCAACATTTCCCTACCAACCTCGACTATGGTTTAATTCTTCCTCTTCACAACCCCATTCTATTATGGGTTCAAAGGCATTGTCAGCTCCATCTTGATCCCTACCTCCTTGTATAAATATCTAAAGTCATTGGAGGTACACTCACCCCCGTTATATGACTTCAAGACCTTGATCTTCTTCCCTGTCTAATTCTCCACCTGAGCCATGAACTCCCTGAATCGATTGAATACCTCATCCTTGGTCTTCATGAAGAAGATCCACGTCCTCCTCGAATAATCATCAATGAAGGTAACATAGTACAAGTAACCACTCAAAGATTGAATCGACATCGGTCCACACACATCTAAATGTACTAGATCCAATATCCCCTTGGACCAACTACCACTACTTGAAAAAACAGCCTTGGCATTCTTTCCAATTGCACAACCCCTGCATACACCCTAATGCTCTACTCCAAACTCTGGAAGACCTGTAACCATCCTCCTCAACACTAGAAAATCCTTTTAATGCAAGTGTCTAAATTTTTTGTGCCAAAGCTCACATAGACTATCATTGTCATGTACCAAGGCCTAGGTGTGTTGTCATGTCAACCTGTAAAGACTACCATCACAAACACCAATGACCCATGTTGAGTCAATGCTTGATCCTCTCAACCATGTAAGAACCTATCCACTTGAGAATGCCATTACGTACCCTCCGTCCTCCATAACTAAGATAGAAAGTAGGTTCTTCTTCAACCTAACCACATACAACACATCACTCATCCTGAGAGGCTTCTTGGACTCCAGTTGAAGCGAAGTTGTCCCAACTCCCTTGAATGCATACTTGGAATTATCACCAAGCTCCACCTACAATCATGAGTCCTCTGCTAATAAACTGGTGAGTGACTCCCATGATCCTGTCATATGATGAGAAGCTCCACTATCCACCAACCAAGTCCCACTACCATAAATTGTACTAGAAAGGGAAGAGACCAATAAGAAGTCCCTCGAAATCCTGTCTCCAACATCCACCTTTGTTGATGGTGCATGTTGCTTCCCTTTCAATTTATTCCATTTTGGACATTGTGAAGCATAGTGGCCTTGCTTATGACAAGAAAATAACTTAACCTTTCTAAGTTCCTTCTTCTTCCACTCCTCTGGAGATGCATCTCCCCCCTGTGGAACCTTTTCCTTTTCCCTTCCTAGCATGAGCAGCTAGGGCCTAGTTCCCATCATCGCTACATATATGCTTGTTCCTGGACTCTATCCAAGCCTCCTCATGGATGAAATCGATCCACAGTCTATCAAATGGTGCCATATTCTATCGTGCATAAATCCCTTACACAAATGGTCCCCAAGACTCGAGTAAACCATTCAATGCCACATTCACCAACTCTGTGTCATAAACTTCCTCACTAATGGCTATAAGTTGATCACAAATTTCAGCAATCCTCATGAGGTAGCTATCAATTGTCTCTGATTTGGACATCTCAATTGATCGGAGCATATGCGTCAAAATCAACTTCTGGTTTGTATTCCCACTTTGGTACAAGCCTACCAAAGCATCACACATCTCCTTGGATGTCTTCTTCTTTGAAATATGAGGAATCAAGTGATGCTTCACATAATCCAACAACACCCGCTTGGCCTTAACTTCCTTCTTATTATGAGCTTCCAATTCTTGTGCATCATTAGGATCTGGAATCACCATATCAATGTATTCTTGAGACAATTCTCTTCCAAGAGCAAAAGAATCCTAGCCTTTGAGGCCCTGAAACTTATGGCCCCCTCCAACTTGTCCTCTACTCTAAGAGTACCCACCATCGTTTCCAGTCTTGAACAAGAACACAAATATGAAACAACTTGTGTCTCAAGAATATGACCTCTCTCCAGAGCCTATCCTCTAATACCGTGTCAATTTTTGAGAATTCAATGCATTCAATTTTAGATATGAAAATCACTTCCAAGTGACCTCAAATAGTAAACTAGGGTTGTTATCACTAAATAATTTTACAATGAAATTATGACAAAAAATTATAGCGAAAGCACAAAGATCGGAGAGAAATCATCCATACATAAGAGACAAAAAAATTACTCATAAATATTTTTCAAATCGAGGATCCCGAGGACAAGAACACTCCTCAAAACAAAATTACAAACTCAGCAAAATTCCAGAAAAACATTTCAACTTACAATCTGCTAGAAACCCTAGCTGACATCACAACCGTATGAGTGATGTCTCTGTGTATGGCTTCCTGCATCAACCCTGCAATGCACATGTGCAACCTGCTGTTGTATGGTTCACATGTACAGCTTGACCTGCAGTTGTTGTACAATTCACATGTGTGGTATGACGTGCAATAAATGTGTCATACAGATCTGTATAGATCCCACACGTGTGACCTCTCTCCGTCTCTCTCACATGTGAGGCTCCTCCTTCTTGTCTAAAAAATAAGAAAAGAAAGAACAAAAACCCTAGACTAGATTTGCCAAAGTGAAGATCCTCCTTGCTCCTCAATCTCCTTGGCAAGAGTGCTCACTCACTCATGCCAAATACATGATGACAATAAGATGTGTGGTGCCTTCTCACATTGCCTCTCCTTTTATAGGAATCTAAAAGTGAGTTTATAAACCCCTAACTTACTTTAGAAACCTTCCATTAAAGTCAACAGTAAATTAGAATTGTTTATTCCTCCAAGTGGGTGAAAATCCCCAACAATAACAATTCCCAACCCCAGCTCTATGCAAAAGGGGTTTTCACAAAGTAAAAATACAATGTGAGTGCCAACAAAGATCCTCGCATGCCTAACACCAAGGCCAATGTGAGGATACCTCCCCAATGCTACAAAACAACAAGAGTTTGTACATGCCAAGTTTGAGAGGATAAATGAGGTGCCATGGTGTTTGGTTCTTTAGACACATTCATTGGGTCATGTAATGACTTGACAGTCACAACAACCATGCCAGAGTTAGGATTCTTGTAGGATGATTCTTAGAGTTTGGATTCTAAGAGAAGGATGGAGTCAACAAAGGAGTCGACCAAGAACTATTGGCAATCAACATGAATGGTTAGAATGGAAACCAAGTGACTTGGGTGGTGTTCACTCACCTTTGGTATGGGACATTGGATGATGCAGAGTGCACCTTGGTGACTTTTCAATTTTTGTGCGATGACTCAGATATCTGGGGAGGTTTGTTGGTTGAGGTTGGTAGAGTATTGGTTCAAACGTGCCTAAGGCATGGAAGTTCTTTGAGGTGACTCATTCTACTTGGAGCACTTTGGATAGTTCATTGGGATGTTTGAGGAGTGAGGGCATGTTGATCAAACTCATCGCAAATGTTGAGTTATAGAGGGGTGACTTGACAAAAGGAGGTGAGTTGAGGACTTTCCTTCGTTTAGAGGATTGTGTGGATAGAAAAATTGTAGCATGGAGAGATTACTTGGGCATGAGCATGTGTTTTTATTTGGGAAGCATGGTTGAGGGTGAATCCTAATCAACGTAAAGGTAGATGCAACATCATGGATAAGTGATGAATTAATGAGACAAAGGTAGTCTGGACGTGCAACTCTTGATGCAAAGATTGTCTAACTATGCCATGAATTTGAGAGTGGAGTCAAGTTTCTGCAGAAGACTTTGTTTCGAGGTGACTTCATAGTGAAACAAGGTGAGGGGAGACCTTGCCTTGGTCCAAGGGTTGTGTGGATGGACCAAATTGTGAAAGGAAGTGACCAGTTTGTGCATGAGGGTGTGTAGTCTCAAGGAGTGCAATAGTTGGACTAGCCATTCAATTAGCTCATGGCTTGGGCAAGAACAATAGAAAACAAGGGGTCAAGAGTACAGATGCGCCAATAGGTTTGAAGTGCATCACTTAGACATTGCAGATTATCTCCTTGATGAATATTGGATGATGGTAGCAATAGTGAGGTAAAGGTGGACACATGCCTTAGTCTTTGGAGTTGAACGGAGTGATGAAGATGCAATTGAAAAGACTAAATTCAAGCATGGGGAGGCACATCTCAAGACTTGGATGTGACAGTTGGATTGATCACTTGACTAGTACATGACTTGAGGCGTGGAATGTGAGGAGACATGGAAAAATTGGTTGAAGTATGATCACAATAGTGAGACATGAGGAGTTCAACACTCAGGCAAAATTTTGAAGTAAAGTGGGCAATAGTCTGTTGTAGTAGGCAAGGATAGCAACAACAAAACCAAACAGTAGCAAGGCAACAACATCGCAACAAATTGTGTGGAGTTGAGTGCAGTACAATTGGGTTTGTGGAAAACTTGGGGTTTCCACTTCGCAATGAAACTTGGGGTTTCCACTTTGGAAATATTTAGGTTTCCAGTTGAAAAAAAACTTGGGGTTTCCAATCGACTTAGTTGCAGTGGAGGCACAAGTTTGGGTGGAGGCTTGGAGATCACAAATTTTGTGGTTGTTGTCGAGGACACCAACAACTTGAGGTGGGGAACGATGTAAAGTCTTCGGCTAGATGGGCACAAAGACCCTCACCCAAGTCCTCAAAGAGATGGAACTTGGGGTTGCTCTAACACCGAAGTTGGGCAAGTGGATGCCTTGGGCATGAAAATGTGCCAAGGGGATTTCCAAAGTATGAAGCGACCAAGAGATTGGAGCGCATCGGTCCGAAGGGGCATGATGGTTATGATCATGACAATTCATTTGGGTGACTGGGTCCGCAAAGGGGCATGACGATTCGTTTGGATGGTTGGGTCTGTGAAGGGGCGTGACACACATGGGTTCGCAAAGTGGCTCCACACCCCCAAAGGACGTGGTGGTTCATGGTGGTGATCTTTGGAGTGCCTATAAGAGAACAAGGGAACACAACTAAGGGACGCAGATTTGAAGACAAGGAGAGCAGGAGAAGCTTTGTGGTTCTAAGGCAAGCTTAGATGAAGAGGGGCAAGCTCTCTCTAAGATCCAAGTCACTCCACATGGAAGGAATTGTGTTTCCTTGAGGTGGATTTGGTGGATAGAGTGGGGCAACCTCCTCTTAGGCCGATTTTGGGAATTCTAGAAGCACAAGTCTGTTGGAGGCATCTATGAGGCAGAACCAAAATATGTGAAGTCTGTGGAAACTAGCCCCCAAGAGTCATGCCCAAGTCCAACCTTGCAATCTCATGTACATGTGGTACCGCGGTTTTTCTCACTTGGCAGTTTGTCTCAACCAAGGATACTTCACTCAGACTACTCCTCTTCACCTAGAGCATACCCTACTCTATTCTAGTCCATGGACGAGTCACATCCTTACTCTATGCAACTCAGTTGTATACTTATATATTTTTTAATATTATTTAACACTTAGTCAATTTGGAATACAACAGAAAACATGTGAAACAAAAGAGACACAGATAGAGTGTGAGTGACACCAGTGGTGCCTGATACCTGGTTTCATTTATTATATTGCAAAACAAAAAGAAAGCTTTACAAAGAGGGTGCTATTGTCCCAGTTACATAGATGGGAAGAGTATCACGACTCTTCCTTCTACATCAAAACTATCCATACATGTGGTTCTATCATACCAAGACTTCCCTTGTCATTCCTCCTTGCCTCGGCCTAAGGTGCGCACCACTTGTGTGCCCAACCTTAAACCTCCATGTCTCTTGCCTTTACTTTCTTCGTGTCTTCCTTTGGTTGTGTGTCCTTACTCTTATAAGGACTCCAAGGGTCACTTGTGCAAAACCTCATGTCTTTTGGGTGTGTCGCACCCCTTCATGAATCGTCATACTCAACTAAACCGTCACGCCCCTGTGTGGACCCAATGTGCCCAAGCGAGCCCATTCACCCATCAACCATCACATTTTGTGGATCCGTGTCACGCCCCATGCCTTGTGCTCTTCCTTGTGTCGATCGTCATGACTCTCTATGGGTGTGTTGATGGGGTCATCCAACCTCTCTGGTGTGCCCATGCTTCCAAGGGAAGATAGGTCCACTACTCGAGAATTCTCCCATGTTTCCCCACCCTTCCCCAAATGCAACCCAAGTCTTCGTCATCTATCACAAGGGAAAAAGGGTGTGTGGCCCCTTGGGCTCGCATGTCACCATCATGCCCCAAGGTGCCCTTGCCCACACACATAATACAAGTTCTCACCCAACCGATCACTCCCTCCTTGTGCTCTTCATCCATCCCATTTTCGAATCTGCCCAAGGAGTACACACACTCGGTGGGTGTCATGGAAGGCCTCACATCCTCCCCCACTAAACTTGTTGTCGTCTCGACAAATTTCGTACCACTTGCAATCTGTAGCGACCTCTGTCAAACCCCTAAATCATGTCCTCATATTTCCATAAGGGCTCATATATTTCCCAAATGTCCTCTTCATCAAGCTTGTCCTTCAAATGGATGAAGTACTCATTCACTCAACCTCTTCATTGCCCTAAGATGCGACGCGCCAAAAACTTCGTTACCTCCAACTATGGCTTATCTGCAACCATGGTCAATGCTCTAGATGGATCAACTTGACTTGGGTCATCCAGGTCTCTTTGGCAGGACTTCAATTGGCCAATGTGGAAGACAGGTTGAATATGTCGCATGTGGAACAATAACTCCAATTTGTAGGTGACATTGTCAATCTTCTCAAGAACTTTGAATGGTACCTCATACCTCCGCAGGAGATATGGAGAACTGATCTTTGTTCAACTTGAGTAATACTAACTCTCCTACTTGGAATTCTAAGTCACACCTGTTGTGGTCTGCCCACTGCTTCATTTTGTTTGTTGTGTTTTTCAAGTGTGTGCGAGCTATCTCCAAATGATTATGCCAACTCTTCATGAAACCCACGGTTGATGGATTTGTCCCATAATAATCTTGTGTCACAAAATGAAGAGTCGTGGGTTCCTGTGCGTTCATCAAATCAATTGGATTCTAGCTTGTCGTTGAACTCTTCTACAAGTTGTAGCTAAACTGGGTCGTGTCGAACAAGTCCAGCCAATTCATTTGATCCGCCTATACATAGTGACACAAGTAGTCCTCCACAAGTGTGTTGATTTTTTCGATCTTCCCATTTGTTTGCAGATGGTAGGATGAACTCTTCAACAACTTCCTCCCCACAAGCTTGAACAATGTTGTCCAAAACCTACTCGTGAACCTTGCATCCCTATCCGACACAATGTTTAGAGGAAGACCCCAATACTTCACTATGTGCTTGAAAAACAACTTCACAACTTCTTTCGCATTTTAAGGCATCTTCGTCGCAATAGAGAAGACACACTTGGAGAATTGATCTACCACAACCAAAATCACATTGTATCTCTGCACCATTAGAAGCTATGTGATGAAGTCCATCGAGACACTCATCCATGGTCTCTTTGGAATTGGTAAAGGTTGCAACAACCCTGCTCTCTTTCTGGTGTCTATCTTATCCTGTTGACATATAAGGCAAGTGTGAACATACTCCTCCACATCCTGCTTCATCTGCTATGAAAAGTATCATTTCTCCAATAACGCCATCATTCTTTGTTGTCCTGGGTGGCTAGCTCAGGGTGAGTCGTGAAATTCCTTCATGAGTTCCCTCTTGAGGTTGGACGACTTAGGGAGCTAGTCCAAGGAAGACTCTCACAACATGAAATATCTA
>JASDQU010502367.1:66760-81474 GCA_032191745.1 Picea mariana
CACAAAAGGGGATTGATCTAGTCAATAATAAATATATTTTATCTTTATCCACAAAAGGGGATAATAATATTCTTTGCAGTTACACAATATTTTAACACTCCCTCTTAACAAGAAGGATATTCTTTATCTTTTGATAGGTCACTGGAGTTCAACATCAAATAAGTAGCAGCATCCACTGGATAACATCATCAACTAGGTAACATCATCAACTAGGTAACATCATCAACTAGATAACATCATCAACTGGATAACTGGAGGCATCCACTTGGTCATTTGGCATCATGATCACTGACTGGCATATCTATAAATCATCAGAAGTTTTTTTCTCTTTATATTCACGCAGAAGATACTCTTTCTTTATTTCATCTTCACGTAGAAGATACTTCTTTCTTATCTTCACAAATAAGATATCTTAACTTTACACAGAAGATGTCTTATCTTCACACAGAGGATATTCTATGAGTTTTTCCTTTCCTTTTATGTTATCCCTTCTCTTGTAGTCATATATCTCACCCATCCATCGGGGATGAATACTACCATAGCTTCACTCCTAGTCATCCCACATGAACTAGAGAAGCTAAGATGCTAGCATGGGAAAGACTAGACTCCCTTTCCATGATCCATGTAGGAACATGACACAAACCTCAAGAGACAACTAACCATTCCACATGGTCAAGGTTTGTGTTCCAGGATACTCCATCCTTAGCCAGAGGAGAGTATCTTCCCGCTGCCCCTTCGAGAAATATCCACATTCCTCTCTATGAGGGTATTCTAGCATGTCCCTAGAGTATCCAAAACTCAACACTTGGACAGAGTCCAACCTTGGAAAATTTCTCATTCCCCTTCTCTACGAAGGTCTCTTCCTTATCTACGAAGGTCTCATCTCTTTCTCCTTCTCTACGAAGGTCTACCTGTGGGATTGCTCATTCCTTCTCTATGAAGGTCTCTTCCTTTTCTATAAAGGTCTAGCTATGGGATCCAAAAAAATCTCTTATGGTTCAAAATATTTCAATGGTATAATACCATGCTACCCATCTGCTGGGCACCATCCATCTACTGGATAACTTTCATCTTGATCAAAATATCTGGGCACCATTCATCTGCTTTCCTAATTGTACCAAATCACGATCCTCCATTTCGAACTCGGAGACATAGCTCCCTCTTGCACCAAACTAAGAGCTTCTAATCATCATGCTTAAAGTTTTCTTCTATAATATCCTGGGTGCCTTCTTGAGTTCAAACATTTCTTTCTTTCTGACTTCATATTGGATCAACCTGCTCCCTCTGCATCTATGAGAATGGTACTGGAGCAACATGTAGTTACCTGCATCTCATCAACTATATCTAAGTATCCATCTTTTTCTTCATCTTGAATATTTTTGTTATGCATCTTTAGGAGCATCCCGCTCCTATATAAATGTTGGATATTGTCTAGTCTTTACTGATTGTCATCATATCATACATCCTTCTCGTGCTATCTAACTTATGTAAGTCACGGCATAAGTTCTTTCTTTTGAGACTTGTAAACTTACTTACAATATGCTTTCTTTGTCACTCTCATAAGTGATCATACATGAAATAAATAATTTATCTCTTTCTTCATCCTCTTCTTTGATACTTCCTTCATAAGCCTGCATAGACACTGAAATAAAACAAGGTTAATTAACATTCTCACAAAAAAAACTAACTTGTAATCAGAAGGTATTAAAGTAAACAAGATACTAAAAATAAACATGAATACTTATCTTTTGTTTTCGTGTGGGGAGGCTCTACGGACTCCACCATTTGGTATCTTTCTTCAGATCAACTATCTTCAACTTAAAGTACATAATCCTTAATTTATGCTAAAGCTTTCTTTGAGGGAGGAGATTCTTCTTCTTCTTCCACATGTGCTTGATACTTTCTTTTTCCTTTTCCTTGAGGACAGTCATAAGAAAAGTGTCCCAACTTTTGACAGTTGTAGCATCTGATCTTTGAAACATCTTTCTTCTTGTCTGGAACTCTTACAGAGTTAGCTTCTTTATTGTTCTTCCTGAAGGAACTTCTTTTGTTCTTTTGAGCTATAAGAGCTTCCTCTTCATCGACAATTAATCTCTTTTGTTGGTCTGCAAGTCTAGATTCTTCGTGTGTGCAATCTACCCATAACTTATCAAACTTGAGTAACCTGCTTCTTGCACATACTCCTTGTACAAAAGGAATCCAAAATGTTGGAAATGTTGAAATAATGTAACTGCAAAGTGTATTCTTATTATTATCTGATATATTATTCATTGGATCAATCCCCATTGTGAATTGATCATGTCGGCCATTGTAATAGGACCAAATCCCCTTTTGTGGATTGGTCAAATGATAATTATAATAGGCAGAATAAGAAGTCATCCCCAACAGATATTAAAGAGGCCCCAGAATATATTAAAGGTGGTTATAACCATCCAGTTTGAGAATTCGACCCTGCCAGTGAAGAGACACTTCACACGTGTCAGTCTTGTATAAATAAAGAGGCCAGCGCCTCACTTAGACATACAACTCACTTGCTCATTTTGAGAGACAAGTTTCAGAATTAAAGTTGGAGAAGAAAGAGAGAGAGTGACACATCTTTTGGAGAGGATCTTTTGTATTAGCTTGAGTTATCTCTTGGCATTGTATTGGCTATCTATAATAAGGAAGTTTTGTTGGGTTTTCTTCCCCTAGAGGGTTTCCCAGGATAAATGATGTGTCTCTTGTGATTGTGTATTTCTCAGTGATCTTATCTTTATGTTGTTGTTATCTATTGAAATGAAAAGAACTATAATAATGGCATAAACATTAACATCGTTTCAGAGCCAAGCTGAAGAGAGCATCTTTCACAAGAGAAAAATGTCACTGTTGTCCTACATGCAAATTAGGGCTTTTTGATGGTGAAGCTTTTCAACCCCAAAACCATCTAGAAAAGTGCGCCCTCCCTCAAGGATTACTTTGGCATCATCGGTGCACCTTTTTAGTGGGTGGATCTCCCGAAAAGCGAAACCCTAGTTTCATAAAAGTACCAGAAAACTAGTGAACTAGAAGTACCAGAAGTACCAGAGTACCAGAGGTACCAGAAAATCAAAAGCACCAGACCAGAAATCTACAGATCAAGCTTGGAAGGGTAAAAGTTGGATTTTCTCAGATCCAAGCACACCAGGCTACTCACCTCAGCCAAGTGCATCTCCTAGTAAGTTCAAAATTTGATTTTGAGCACTTTCATTTTTTGGTCATTTTCCTAGCTCCAGGGAAAAAATGTCTGCAAGCACGAAGCTTGCTGACAAACTGGAAGGTGTGGAAAACTTTCGTGCCTGGAAGTATAGGATCAACTTGATCCTTGCAGAGAATGACCTAGCAAGATTCATCAAAGAAGAAGTGTCGAAACCCGAAGATGCTGCAGAGAAAGCAAAGCATCAAAAGGACACAATCAGGGCCCAAAGAATCATTGCATATTCAATCAAAGACCACCTGATTCATTATGTGTCATCAAAGAACACTCTGAAAGAAATGTTTGATGCCCTAAGCAGATTGTACGAAGGAAAGAACATAAGCTGGAAGATGAATCTAAGAACTCAACTAAAGAATACGAGGATGCAGAAAGGAGAAACGATCCAATAATATTTCTCTAGAATTTCATAATTCAAACAACAGTTAGAAGTGATTGGAGACACCATAGATGAAGACGAGCTCATAATGACGGCCCTAAATGGTCTCACAAGACATTGGGATGCATTCATCCAAACGATATGTGCCAGAATGAAGAAACTAAAGTTTGATAGTCTATGGGAATAATGCATCCAAGAAGAAACAAGAGTAGTTAACCGTGAAGCGCTACTAGCAAGAGATGATGATCAAGCCCTAGCTACTCACACCAAAAGAGGAAGGAAGAAACCTTACTTCCACAAGGAGACTCATAAAGAGCCTCAACCGCCAAACAGATTCAATAATAAAGAATCTCATCCAAGGAGATTTCAGAAGAGAGGACAACGAAGGGAAAGAGACTACTCATCTGTACAATGCTATCATTGTGACAAGATGGGACACATTGCAAAATTATGTCAAGCCAGACAAGAAGAATACAAGAGGAAACATAAGAGGCACCATGCCCATGCAGTCGAAGATGAAGAGTCACCTGCAAAAATGATAAGAGAACGGATCAAAGACTATGTCTTAATCTCGACCCTCTCAGGATCGGTAACACATGGAGAGGACACGTGGCTCATTTATAGTGGTGTCTCCAAGGACATGACAGGTCAGAAAAACATTCTCTCTTATGTTTTAGAAAAAAAGTTTTCTCAGAAAGTGACACTTGAGATAATTACCAATATCCCATCAAGGGAGTGGGAGAATCAAACTACAAACTGAATTCAGGGAATTCATTAAAAATGAAGGACGTACTATATGTACCAGGTTTGAAAAAGAACCTACTCTCCATTTCAGCTTTAGAAAAGAAAGGCTACAAAGTTGCCTTTATAGATGAAGAAGTTCTTAGGTGGGCTAAAGGAGAAACCATAAATGAAGCAATCATCATTGGAAGTGAAGAAAATGGCTTGCATAGACTAAAGGGTCACTCAGAAGCTTCCATGGCCCACGCCATTGAAAACTCATGTGAACTTTGGCATAGAAGATTAACTCACGTCAACTACAAGGCGCTACCATACATATGCAAAGTGGTCACAGGTTTACCAGAACTTAAGGTCGACCATGAAGGCGTATGCAATGGATGCGCACAAGGGAAGAACATCAAGAACCCTTTTCCGAAGAGAAACAACAAAGCAGAAGGAGTCCTAGAACTCATTCATTTAGATGTGTGTGGCCCAATGCCATCGGCCTCCATTAACAGGTATGTATACTATGTATCATTCACTGATGATTATTCTCGTAAGACCTGGGTGTATCTCTTGAAATCTAAATATGAAGTGTTCAACAAGTTCAAGGAATTAAAAGCCTTGATACTTAGGTTAGATAATGGAGGAGAATACACCTCAAAAGAGTTCGTGAACTTTTGCAGAGATGTTGGGATCAAGAGGGAACTCACTACTCCCTGCAATCCCCAACAAAAAGATGTAGTTGAACGAAAGAACAGAACGATAATGGAAGCTGTGAAGACTATGATCCATGATCAAGATCTTCCTATGTGCTTATGGGCAGAAGCATCAATGACGACTATTTATGTGCAAAACCGATTATCCCATAGTACACTTGGGTTCAAGACCTTGGAAGAGATGTTCACCGGAAGGAAGCCAGAGGTAAGCTATCTCAAAATATTTGGTTGCCTAGTATTTATTCATATACCGAAAGAGAAGAGAAACAAGATGGGACCTTCATGAAAGAAGGGAATATTTGTGGGATACTGTGAGGTCTCCAAGGCCTTCAGAATTTATATACTAGGTCACTACCACATTGAGATCAACAGGGATCTAACCTTTGATGAAGATGCAACGCTCAAGAAATCAAGAAGATGCCAGCTTGAAGAAGTATATGAAGAGGAACCCGTAATCCCCAAAACTACAGAGAGGGAGGTTCCCAGAGCCACAAAACCAGTGAGGGAAGATGTAATTTCCCCTAATGAGGAAATTCCAGAAGATCATGATATAGTGGAATTTCAAGAACCACCTCAGATGATAATCCTCCATAAAAGAAAGCCAGCTTGGGCCAGAGAGCTTATTCAAGATGGGGAGAAGTATGGTGTTCCTCAAGTAACCACGAGACAGGTGAAAAGACCAAAGCCATTTTCCAGTTATACGGCTTTGATGTGTGACCTCCTGGAGAAGGAGCCTACCAACTTTGAAGAAGCCTTTCAGATGAAAGAATGGGTAGATGCCATGACAGATGAATACCAATCCATAATCAAGAATGATGTATGGGAAATAGTTCCTAGACCGAAGAGTAAAGATGTGGTATCCTCCAAATGGCTCTTCAAAATAAAACATGCTGCTAATGGAAGTATTGAAAAATATAAAGCAAGATTCGTCGCTCGGGGCTTTTCTTAGAAAGAAGGCATTGACTATGAAGAGACATTTGCTCCTGTAGCCAGATACACTTCGATCAGAACCATCATATCCCTTGCAACTAAAATGAAGTGGAAGTTACACCAGATGAATGTGAAGACAACTTTCCTAAATGGTGTCATTGAAGAGGAAGTGTATATAGAGAAACCTCAAGGATTTGAAGTTGAAGACAGGAAGTCTCATGTCTGCAGATTGAAGAAAGCCTTAATTGGATTGAAGCAAGCTCCCAGAGCTTGGTATGGCCGTATAGACAGTTTCTTAACAAGCTTAGACTTTACCAAGAGTAAAGCAGATTCTAACCTCTACTTCAAGGTTATGAACAATGAGCCAGTGATATTATTGCTATATGTGGATGACTTATTCTTAACTAGAGTAGAAAAGTTCATCACCAAATGTAAGAAGAGACTTGACTCAGAATTTGAAATGAAAGACCTTGGTCTAATGCAAATGAAAGACCTTGGTCTAATGCATTATTTCTTAAGTCTCGAGGTATGGTAGAGTCTAGAGAGAATCTTCCTTAACCAAGGGAAGTATGCAGTCAAAATCCTGAAGATATTCGACATGTTGGAATGCAAGCCCATGAATACACCCATGGAAGCGAAGCTGAAGCTGTTGGTCGACACTTTGTCAAAATTGACTGATGCCATGTTGTATAGACAGATTATTGGATCGCTGATGTACCTAACGAACACCAGACCAGACATTTGTTTTGCCGTGAACACCTTGAGTCAGTTTCTGGTAGAACCCAGACATGTTCACCTAGTGGCTACAAAACATGTGATGAGGTACCTTAAGGGTACATTAGATTGTGGTCTCAGTTATGACGGAGATCATGATTTCACATTGATTGGATACACTGATTCAGATTGGGCAGGAAGTGTGGTTGACAGGAAAAGCACTTCTAGATGTTGTTTCAGTTTGGGATCAGCCATGATCTCGTGGCAAAGTAGAAAGCAATCCATCATTGCTCTCAGCACAGCAGAAACATAATACATTTCTGCGTGTTCTGCTAGTTGCGAAGCTATATGGCTTCGAAAGTTTTTGACCGGTCTATTTGACCTAGAGATGGAAGCAACCTCAATCCTATGTGACAACCAAAGCTGCATAAAGATGACAGAGAATCTTGTATTTCATGATAAGTCGAAGCATATAGAGATCTGATATCATTACATCCGTGACATGGTGCAGAGAGGAGCCATAAAGCTCCAGTACATTAGCACGAATGAACAGGTTGCTGATGTGTTGACCAAGCCCCTATCTCATGTAAAGTTTGAGTACTTCCGAAATAAGCTTGGCATAGTCTGAAAGGACCTTCCTCGAAAGGGGGAGTAGTTGTTGTGATGAGATATTCCCTGCTTCTGACCTTATGGTTGTGACATAAAGTAGGACGTATACCTTGCTTCCGACCCTATGGTTGTGACGTAAAGCAAGATGATGTGATATGACTAGTACTATGCTTGCGGCTGTACATCTGCGATGTAAAGCAAGTCTAGTACCCTGCTTCCAACCTGATGGTTGTGACGTAAAGCAGGACATGTTCCTTTCTTCCGACCTTATGGTTGTGACGTAAAGCAAGAACATGTGATGAGACTAGTACTGAGCTTTCGGCTGTACAGCTGCGAGGTAAAGCAAGTCTAGTATCTTGCTTCCAACCTGATGGTTGTGACGTAAAGCATGACATATACCTTGCTTCCGACCTTATGGTTGTGACGTAAAGCAAGATGATGAGATGAGGCTAGCACTGTGCTTCTGGCTGGATAGTTGTGACGTAAAGCCAGTCTAGCATCCTGCTTCCGACCTTATGGTTGTGACGTAAAGCAGGACGTGTATCTTGCTTCCAGCTTTATTGCTGTGACGTAAAGCAAGACTATGAGACAAGACTAGAACTATGCTTCCGGCTTGATAGCTGTGACCTAAAGCCATTCTAGTATGATGATGATGAGCCAACCTCGTGCTGTGATGATGATGATGTATTAGTTTTATACTAATCCATATTGATGCAGATGATGAATGCATTCCTTTGAGAATGACGATGCCTGCCAATGAAGAAAACTTCCGATGATTTATAGATATGCTAGTCAGTGCTCCAAGTTAATATTAATGATGTTGCCCTCCTGATGCCGCTGATGATGCAGACCTCTCTCTCGCTTGATGCTGTTGAAGAATACCCTTCTTATTAAGGGGGAGTGTTGAAATAATGTAACTGCAAAGTGTATTCTTATTATTATCTAATATATTATTCAGTGGATCAATCCCCATTGTGGATTGATCATGTTGGCTATTGTAATAGGACCAAATCCCCTTTTGCAGATTGGTCAAATGATAATTATAATAGGCAGAATAAGAAGTTGGCTCCAACGGATATTAAAGAGGCCCCAAAATATATTAAAGGTGGTTATAACCATCAAGTTTGAGAAGTCAGCCCTGCCAGTGAAGAGACACTTCACACGTGCCAGTCTTGTATAAATAAAGAGGCCAACGCCTCACTTAGACATACAACTCACTTGCTCATTTTGAGAGACAAGTTTCGGAATTGCAGTTGGAGAAGAAAGAGAGAGAGTGGCGCATCTTTTGGAGAGGATCTTCTGTATTAGCTTGAGTTATCTCTTGGCATTATATTGGCTATCTACAATAAGGAAGTTTTGTTGGGTTTTCTTCCCCTAGAGGGTTTGCTAGGATAAATGATGTGTCTCTTGTGATTGTGTATTTCTCAGTGATCTTGTCTTTATGTTGTTGTTATCTATTGAAATTCCAAGAACTATAATAATGGCCCACACATTAATAGGAAACCCATTTAGGGTTGTGGTTACAAGTTCTTTGTCACTAATGACATCTCCAATAGCTACAAGCTGATCTCTGATCTGAGAAACTCTCATAAGATAGGATGTGACAGATTCTGAGTTGTCCATCTTCATATTACGAAGCTGATTTCTTAAGGTAAGATTTTGGCTAATGTCTTTTCTTTCATATAATATGTTGAGTGCTTCATACATTTGCCTTGTTGTCTGTAGTTCATATATATGAGGGATCAAGTGATCTTTTACTGAATTTGACACGATTCTCTTTGCTTTATTTTCATTCTTCTTATGCTTGGTCTTTTGCTCTTCTTCATCTGGTTCTGGAACACCCACTGTAACATGTTCTAGGAGATCATTCTCGTCTAGAATCATCTGCAATTTATGCTTCCAAGATCTAAAGTTTCTAGATCCTTCCAGCCTGTCTTCTACCCTCATGCTGGTAGATATTCTTTCTTGCAGTAGAAACCCTAGCCCTCCGGGCTATATAAATAATAAAAAAATCAAATTTCTTAGATCTGAAAACTGAACTCACCAATAGATGTGTTGGATTGAGGCGAGTATGCTAGTACAGTCAAATTTCTGAAAATCCAAATTTTACCCCCTCAAACTTGATTTGCGGATTTCTAGACTAGTGCTTCTGGTTTTCTGGTACTTCTGGTACTTTGGTTTTCGGGTACTTCTGGTACTTTGTGAAAACTAGGGTTTCACTTTTCGGGAGATCTAGCCACTAAAAATGTGCGCTGAAGATGCCAAAATCTTCCTTGAGGTAGGGCACACCTTTCTAGATGGATTTGGGGCTGAAATTCTTCTTTAATAAAAAACCCTAATTTTCTTGTACGACAACAATGATGTTTTTCTTTTTTCCTGTGAAAGATGCTCTCTTTAGCTTAGCTCTGATACAATGTTAAATTTTTCTGCTATTATTAGGTTACTTTCAATTTACTAGATAACAATAGTATAGATAGGATCACTGAGAGAAACACAATCACAAGAGTACACAAGCATTTATCCTGGGAAACCCTCGAGGGGAAGAAAACCCAACAAAACTTCCTTAATATAGATAGCCAATACAATGCCAAGACGATGAACCAAGCAATACATAAATTCCTCTCCCAAGGATGTGCCTCTCTCTCTCTCTATTCCTTCTTCCAGCAACTGGTAACTGCAACGTCCTTCAATACTTGCACACTATATGAGTGAGCTGAGTGTGTGTCCAAATGAGGCGCTGACCTCTCTTATTTATACAAACTGGTAGGTGTTGAACACGTGTCTTTTCATTGGCAGGGTCGACTTCTCATTCTGGGTGGTTATAACCACTTTAATATATTTTGGGGCCGTCTTTTCATTTAGCCTATTACAATTAGGGTTTGACCAATCCACAAAAGGGGATTTGGTCAATTACAATGCCCGACATGATCAATCCAAAAAAGGGGATTGATCTAATCAATAATAAATATATTTTATCTTTATCCACAAAAGGGGATAAGAATATTCTTTGCAGTTACACAATATTTTAACAAGAGGCACCTAAGTCGACCATAGCTTGCACAGTTTTTCTGTTGATAACCAGATCCACAAAACACAACTAATGGTCTTGGCTACCAAGTTTTCCACCCAAGGAACCCAATGCACCAACCCTTCGTAGCTTGCTACAAATCGAGCCTTGCCACTCTTTCTGTGTTAAGTGAAAAAGACAAACAAAATCACAATACAACATACCTACGTTGTGCTTGTCTTCCACGGTCTGTGTGGGAGTGCCCCTTGGTCCACCACTTGGTTCCAAGGTGCTTAGTTGCAGGTCCCTATAGATCTTGGTTCGTTGCACAAACCAAGTCTCTTCTGCTTCAGGTTGTGCGGTGAGACACTTAACTCGAACTACTTTGAGTCATCTATGGTCTGCTTCCATCGTACGACTTCATCCGCCTCTATCCAAGGAGTCACACCACCCTGGGTTGCCCCTCTTCCAGACTGTGCAAAGCTTGCCATATTGTGCGTTGTGTCTCCATAAAGCTCTCCATTGCGAAAGTGCTCTAATACCATCTATCACGCCTCCAAGAGTCATGCCCAAATTCAACCTTAGCATCTCGTGGACATCCATCACCATGATAGTTCTCACTTGGTAGTTTGGGTCAAACAAGGATACTTCACCCGGACTATGCCTCTCCACCTATATCATACCCATACTCTGTTCTAGGCTACAAAGAAGTCACATCCTTACTCTATGCAACTCAATTGTATACTTAGACATTTGTTAACATTATTTAACACTTAGTCAATTTGGCATACAACAAAAAACATGCGAAACACAAGAGACATAGATATAGTGTAGGCAACACCAACGGTGCCTAATACCTGGCTTCGTTTATTATATTGTGAAACAAAAACAAAGCTTTACAAAGAGGGCACTACTGTCCCAATTACATAGATGGACAAAGTCTCACGATTCTACCTTATACATCAGAACTATCCAAACTTGTGGTTCCATCACACCAAAACTTCCCATATCATTCCTCCTTGCCTCACCCTGAGGTGCACCCCACTTGTGCGCCCGACCTCAGACCTCCATGTCTCTTGCCTTCACTTTCTTCTTGTCTTCCTTTGGTTGTGTGCCCTTGCTCTTCTAAGGACTCCAACGGTCACTTGTGTGAAACATCATGTCTTTTGGGTGTGTCACGCCCCTTTGCGATTCGTCACACTCAATCGAACCGTCACACCTCTTCGTGGACCCAGTGCACCCAAACGAGCTTGTTCGCCCATCAACCGTCACATCTCTTGGATTGGCACACCCCATCCTTGGGCGCACACCCCTTGCCTTGTGCTCTTCCAGGTGTCGATCATCGTGACTGTTTGTGGGTGTGTCGATGGGGTCGTCCAACCTCTCTAGTGCACCCATGATGCCAAGGGTAGACAAGTCCACTACTTGGGCGTGCTCGCAAGTTGCCATGCCCTTGCCCAAACGCAACCCAAGTCTTCGTTGTCCATTGCAAGGAAGAAGGGTGTGTGCCCCCTTGGGCTCGCATGTCACCATCGTACCCCAAGGTGCTCTTGCCCATGCCCATAATACAAGTTCTTACCCAACCGATCGTTCCCTCCTTGTGCTCTTCATTTGTACCGTCATCGAATCTGCCCAAGGGCCGTGCATGCTCGGTGGGTGCCACGATAGGCCTTACAGGTAAGAGATCAACCATTATGTTAGTAGGAGGCACCACTCCCTTGTGGCTACCCTCATTGGCAAAGGGATCATGGTATATTAGAGCTTATATGTTGATTTGAACCACATCTCTCAACCAATGTGGAATTAGTTTTTGCATAAAAATATATTTATATTATAAAAACAATTCCAAAACTTACATATCCAAATTAGTAATACATATAAAAGGGATACTCCAAATAAAGGAATACTCGAGGAAATCTTTTATATTTTTACATGGAGAAAGGGAAGGAGTCCAAATAACAATCATACTCACGCTACTACTAATCAGCCATCCTTCTAATAGGATGCACCACTCCCCTATAGTTATCCCATTAACATAAGCATGGTATATTGGAACAAATATTTCCAAATATCAAACATAATAATGTTTTTTTCCGCTAAAGGTGGCCAAAAGGATTTTAACAGTCGCAATCAAAGAAAAGCACGAATATATGCTCTACAAACTGCATGTTGAAACTTTTCACTCGAGAATAGGAAGAAACCCTAACTGTTACAACCGGTTTTAGATTTTTCTGTAAGAATAGAAAGAAACCCTAACCCTAAGCGTAATTGCATTGGTATTATAATTCTTAAACCACATGCCACGAATTTGTCCTTTCTCTCTTAATAGAACATGGGCAAGGATCATTGGTGAAGCCTCGCAGGTCTGCAGGAGGGCATGGAATTTCATACCCACATATTAACATAAACTTAAATGAGAACTGGATTCCTTCCAAGAGTGATGGACTGGACTGGAGGGTTGGTGGGAGAGCAGAACAAAGCCAAATGAATGAATGATGTGCAGCATGAATCTCTATGCCTGCTTGTAGATCTGTTAGGTTTTTTATGCCCTGCTTCTTCTTCTCTGCTTCTCTCTCTGGGGGTACTTTACAAACAAGGTAACAGAAGACGAAATGACGAATGAGGTCATACTGCTCAAATCAACGGCATGCCAGATAGAGACTCCCTGAAGTTCATTATAGGGTGAAGATAGGCGAGTATATGCAACAATTGGTAAAATCACTCTTTCCACCGACTGACAGGTACAACTCTGCTACTTCTTTTTTTTTTTAAAAATTTATTTCTGTATGCGTTTTGGTTGGCCTTTCGCTCAATGACAGGTACAAGTCTGCGACCTTTTGTTTTTATCTGGCTGCGTCTTTGTTTGTCTTCTACTGACTGAGAGGTACAAGTCTGCGACCTTTTGTTTTTCTCTGGCTGTGTCTTTGTTTGTCTTCTATTATTTCAATTATTAATATTAAAATAATTTTTACATATATTTAAAAATATCGAAAAATTTCCATTACACCATCTTTATTTAGATTTTTTTCTTCGATTTATTAGTGCCAAGTTACTTGCATTTAAAGTTAATTATTTTAATGCTTTGGAAAAATAAGTCTATTTATTTATATACCTCCGAGAAAAAGAGGGCATGCACTGGATATCTAAAACATAACCCTTTTGAGTTTCAGTGCATGGATACATTCCGTCACAATCAATGACTGAACTAACCATTACATACTTACCAACAGAGAGACCTATAGAGTTACATAATAGACTAAAAAACTACCTGTGTACAAATTCAAAAGATTAAACCTTCAGGTAGGGAAAGAGTATCATGGCCTGTTTTTAGAATCAGGGCTAGGTTGTGTTCCTCCTATAGAGCTCTAGGTGTTTCTGAATACTTTGTTCCTGAATTTTTACATTTTGTAGCTTCAAAATCCAACACTTATCTATATTTCCTTCTCCAGAATTGATGAACTGGACCAAGGAGTTTGCAAACCAATCTTTGGTATCGAAGAAGTCCAAGACTATTGCCCTTATGTGACCATTTTGGTCCCTAAATAGTCATCATGTCCCTGCTAGTCCATCATTCTCTTTAGATGCTCCATCAAAGTTACCTTTGAGCCAATTATCACTTGGTCAATTCCTTACCTGTTGGCAAGTCTCCTGGCTTAACCTCTGTCTATTAATGCGAGGTTAATCTGGATGGAAATAAATTGCATTAATTTATGGAGGCATTTGTCTGCGGTTTTGGWGTGGTGTTCAAGTTCAGCCAAGGATGACAAGGAAACCCACTAGGCTCCAGGGTTTCATTTATTACCAAGTTTCTTTATTTTGTAGGGTTATAATTTTATTTCTTGGAGCTTTTTAGTAGATGCATTTACTGCAAATTTAACCATACCAGAGCAAATTGCACTGTCTATTAATGCGAGGTTAATCTGGATGGAAATAAATTGCATTAATTTATGGAGGCATTTGTCTGTGGTTTTGGAGTGGTGTTCAAGTTCAGCCAAGGATGACAAGGAAACCCACTAGGCTCTAGGGTTTCATTTATTACCAAGTTTCTTTATTTTGTAGGGTTATAATTTTATTTCTTGGAGCTTTTTAGTAGATGCATTTGCTACAAATTTAACCATACCAAATCAGGGGGATTGGTGGATTTGGTAACATAGTTAGTATGTTTTGTATTTTTGTGAGTAATAAATGTTATAAATGAAATGTGAAAGTGTATCCAATTTAAGCATGATTTAATAATTTTACAAGATGTGTGCTAATTGTCCTGGAATTTGTGGGCCAAGCAAATTTCTTATTTTACGTCATTTCATTTTTAAATTTTGCTCATCGTTATCCTCTTTATAGTTATTCATGTGATAAAAACCATTTAGACTTCTCTTTTAAAATGTTGTGATATCAAGTTTTTTTTTT